>CAUYSK010020400.1:0-10775 GCA_963575035.1 Avahi laniger
TTTAATAATAATTTTATACTTCTGACCTTGGTGAACACATCTTCAACTTGATTGCCACCAAGTTTTAAAAATTATGATTAATGCAGCTATAAACATCCCTGTGCATGTTTTCCTGTGGAGCTACATTTTCAACTCATTTGGATAAACCAACCTTTGGAAATTGATTTGAGTTCCAGAAGACAGTTCTGTGCCTCATGGGATGGAGTTCAGTGATTCACTTTGTGAAAATCAAGTGGATATGGGCTTGTGATGAGGTTTGTGTAAAAGCAGTGTGCATGTGTTAGTTTGAACCTAGTGATTTATCAAGTATTAATCTCTCCCCATGTAACAAACCTTCTAGTAGGTACTGCAGTGAATGAAACAGAATAATCCTTTCCACTTGAAGTGGATTTTCTAGGAAACAAGAAAGGAGAAATATAAGTAAAATACACAATCTATCAGATGGTAGTTATTGCTGAGGAGAGGAAGTTGGTGAAGAGAACAGATACCTGGGCTGTGTACATCTTTGAGCATCTTTTGGTGCCTTTGGGTGGATATCTCTGACTGTTAGTGAGCTTGTGTGTCTATGTCTGGGTGTACCCAAACTTGTATGCACAGTGACAAAGTCTGTGTGATTTTGTATTTCTATCTGCGTGCTAGTGTATTTATGTGTTTTAAAATCTGGAATACTTCTATTTCATTTTCTTGTCTAATTTCCTTAGTAGTACCTCTCACCATGTTGAATAGAAGTGGCAAGATCAGACATTCTTCTCTTGTTTCTGATCTTAGGGAGAAAACATTCAGCTTTTTAGCATCAAGTATGATGTTAGTTATAGGGGTTTTCGTAGATTCCCTATAATCTCTTGAGGAAGATCTCTTCTATTAATATTTCTAGTTTATTGAATGTTTTTTCATCGTGAAAAGGTATTGAAGTTTGTCAAATGCTTTTTCTTTCTACATTTTCAGTATTAACACCTTGCCAGATATGTTATATTTGCAAGTATGTTCTATAATTCTGTGGGATGCCTTTCACTCTGTTGATAGTGTCCTCAAAGGGACAAAATTTTTGATGAAGTCAAATGTCTATTTTTTTGTTGCTGACTGAGCTTGTAGTGTCATATGCAAGGAATCATTTCCAAATCAAATGTTAGAAAACATTTGCTTTATATTCTCTTCTAATTGTTGTTTAGTTTTAGCTCTTATTTTAGGTCTTTGATCCATTTTGATTTCGTCTTCATATATGGCGTAGGGTCTGAGTCCAACTTCATGCTTCTGTATGTAAATATCCAGTTTTTCCACTACCATATTTTCCCCCAAAACTTCCTTTTCCCACTGAATGATCCTGGCATGTTGTTGAAAATACAGTACCCCCTTTGTTGTATATGTAAGTTATCTTTCTGGGCTCTATATCCTGTTTCATTGGTGTATATGAATGTCTTTATGCCAGTATCAGACTGTTTTGATCACAGTAACTGATTAGATTTTGAATTTAGGAAGAAACTTCCAACTTTTTTCTTCTTTTTCAATCGTTTTGACTATTTATGATTCCTTTGAGATTCCCCATAAATTTTAGGATAGTGCTTTCTATTTTTGTAAAAAAAAAATTTATTGAGCTTTTGATAGGGATTGCACTGAATTTGTAGATCATTTTTGGTAGTACTGACATTTAACAATATTAAGTCTTTCCACCCATGAACATGAGATGTCTTTCCATTTATTTCTTAATATTCTTTAAATTCTTAAAATTTCTTTCAGCAGTATTTTGTAGCTTTTATTGCACAAATCTCTTATCTTCTTGGTTAATTCCTGAGTATTTTATTCTTTCCAGTGCTTTTGTTCATGGTATTGTTTTCTTAATTTCTTTTTCAGAGTAGTCATTTTTAGTGTGCCTCAAAGTAACTGAGTTTTGCTTGTTGATTTTGTATCCTGAAAGTTTTCTGAATTGTTTATTAGTTCTAACTGTTTAGAGTTATTTTTTTCTGTGTGTGCAATCTGTAGGATTGCATACTTACAGGATCACTGTGAATAGGAATAATTTCACTTTTCTTAGTAATTTCTATGTATTTTTTTCCTTTATTTTTATTTATTTATCTTTTGCTTAATTAATCTGGCTAGGGTTGCATATAATGTGTTGAGTGTTGAGTGGAAGTGGTGAAAGCAAGTATCCTGTCTAGTATCTGATCTTAGGGGAAAATCGTTTTTGAAATTCACCGTTGGTTTTGATGTTTCTGTGGGCTTTTCTAATATGGCCTTTATTATATTGAGGTAGTTTCCTTCTAGTCCTAGGTTTTTTGTGTGTTTTTATTCCTAATGGGTCTTGAATTTTGTTATGCTTTTTTCTGTACCAGTTGAGGTAGTTTTAGTGTTTGCCATTTTACTAATGTGGTGTATTACACTGATTGATTTTTATATGTTGAATCATCTTTACATTGCAGGTATAAATTGGTCATGGTGTATAATCCTTTTGTTATGCTGACAAATATGATTTATATTTATTTGAGGATTTTTGAATCATTAAAAAGAACATTTGTCTGCAGTTTTCTTTTTTGTAGTGGCTTTGTCCATTTTTGGTGTCAGTGTAATTATCCCTGCCTCATAGAATGGGTTTTGAAGTGTTCATGTATTCAGTTTTTCACCAGAGTTTGAAGAGAATTGGTATTAATTCTTCTATAAATGTTTGATGGATTTCAGCAGTGCAACTATTTGGTCCTGGGTCTTTATTTGTTGAGAGGCTTTTTATTACTGTGTCAATCTCCTACAACTTGTAGGTCTGTTCAGATTTTTCATTTTATTTTTTTTGGTGATTCAGTTTTGGTACATCGTGTATTTCTACACATTTGTCCACCTCATTATTGTTGCCCAGCTTGCTGGTTTTCCCTTAGAGGCTTCTAAAAGTCTTAGGTATATGGTTATTTTAGTTGTATTCTGCTGCCATTATGTATGTGTTCTGCTGTTGACGTAGTGAGAATGTGTGGGGTAAGCGAAAGCATTTTATTGACCTATGATTTTGGCCTCCTTTTTAGGAAGACTTTGTCTCTCTGGGTTATGAGTTTCATATGAATTTCTCAGTTTTTATTCTCTTTAATTTAGGCAGAAAGATCAGCAGGGGATGGATTTGGGTAATTCCTTTACCCCAGGAAGTTTGGCTCTGGTAAAATCTCAGTTGGTTAGACTTTTGAGAAGTAGCTTCTTTTGAAGACAGGATTTCTTAAAGAGCAGAATTCTCTGTGCATATTTGAAAATGGTTACGTTCCTCTTTCTCCTTCTGGAAGCAGAAGGTAATTTTTCTGTGATCTTCACTGTGAAAGCCTGGTAGTATTTCTGGAGGTCGAACTCATGAATTTGTGGGTTCAGACTTGGCACCCTGGAAAGTTTAACTCAAAGTTCCGCAGCTTGCCAATTACGTTAGGTTTTTCTATACCTATACTGCTTTCCACAGGGGTTTCTTTGGTTTTCTGATTAAATAAGTTATTCTCTGCATGCGCCTCTCCATCTCTTCTATTTAGGATGGTTGTTTGTCCTGTGACCTCAAGTTTTTGATGGGTCTAAAAACAGTTGTTGATTTTAGTTTGTTTTTTACTTATATGAATGTGAATGTTGCCTTCTGTGTCCTTACTGCTTTCCACAGGGCTTTCTTTTGATTTTCTGATCAAGTAAGTTATGATTCTCTTCATGTTCTTACCTATGAGACTGGAAACCAGAATTGTCTGTCTCCATTTTTTGTTGATTGACTGCTGGCAGTTTTTAATTCTAAACCCTCTTTCTTCCACTTGTGGCCTCAGATGAGAATAACATGAAAAGAAACCTGGGTGCTCCCTCTTTGAACACTGGCAGCAGATTGAAACCATGTAAACCCCTGCCCATGGGAGTGAATTCTCACCCTAGTTTCTCACCTAACCTCAATTTTAAAAAAAAACCCAAGCCCGCTCCTTTTCTTGCTCACTAAAGTCATGTAAGACCACCTGAGAGGCCTGCCTTACTCTCTACACAACGGTAAATTATGTGAACAGTAATTTCTTACCCATTCAAAACCACATCTCTGCAGGGGACCATAACAGTTGGCACCATTAGCAGGATGTGCGGACATTACCCACCCCCACTGTAGGTTTGTCTCCTCTCGCTCTGACATGCTAACCTGCTCTGCTGCCTGTTGGTCAGCATGGAGTTTGACCTGCTGCTTCCTGAGTAGATGCAGTGCTTTAAGCTGTGCTTCTCTGTTTCTTTATATGCCAAACCTGTGAATTAAAACTCATAGACTGCCACATTTCAGAGCAAACATATGCAAGTTGTGTCCTTTGCGAACATAATTAATTCTTTAAATTTTTATGAAATATAGCCACAAAGGAAAGAATAAACATTTGTCGTAAGTTTTTAATAATAGAAACATCCTTTGAATCATTGTCAAGATTTATTCCTGGACCTTGGGCAGTCATTAGAATTTCCTAGCGGTCATCTCCGGCACTCATCTTCGTCTAGCCTCTTAGATGACCACTGTTCTGATTCTCTGTCTATTTTTCATATTTTTGCCATTTGTTATTTTCATGATTTTTTTGTTAGTTTTACCTCCTTTGAACTTTCAAGAAATGAATATTAATGGAATAAAATGAAAAGTTTATCCACAGTTTCCATGCCTCAATGTGTTTTACACATGCTAGTGTCTGAGTCTCTGTGCCATCCAATTCACTAATCCATTCCAGTGGTTATAGTGTTTGGGTTTTTTCAAGTTTAATTTTTGCTCTTAGGGGAAAATACTGCTCTTATCATTTTAAGTCAATTTCCAAGTACAAATGCACAAGAAATTTTACATTGGAGGAAAACGGGCTATAGGTTGTGGTAAAATTCAACTTATAGGAAATTGCAATGGAGTGTGCCCATTGGCTTCTCCTTAAATTCATGCATAACTGTATTTGCTATGATCATTGCCAATTAAAATTCCCTAATGGACTAGTTCTTATTGTTTTTATTAATATCAAATGTTATCTATGTGAGATTTTACTTGGGTATTTCCTCATAACCAAGGAGATTCATCTTTTTTCATATATGGTCTTTTTATCTTCTGTTAAATATGTTTTGCGTACTTTCCCTCTTTGTAATCATGTGTTCATTTTTACTCCACATGTTAATATCTTTTATCTTGCCTTTATTGCAGATTTTTATTACATTGTTTCTTATCTTTTAATTCTTCTAATTTTGATATATTTGAATTTGTCAGTCCCTTTCTATATTGATTACTCTTTTTCTTTTATAAAAATACTCTGCCAAAGCCAGGCACTGTGACAGACACCTGTAGTTCTGGCTACACAGAAGGTGGAGGCAGGAAGATAACTTCAGGCTAGGAGTTCAAGGCCACAATGCGCTGTGATTGTGCCTATGAATAGCCACTGCACTCCAGCCTGGGCAACATGACAAGACTCTGTTTCATTAAAAAAAAATTGGTGTCTAATTCTGTCAAAAAATATTTGCCTGTGACTTCTCCAAGACAAAAGACTATCTTTATCTTTCACATTTGAATCTAAAATAAATTGATTATTGTTCATGGAATAAAGGGGAATACAATGAATTTTTTCAATTACATACCAGTTAGTTTCACTCCATGTTTTAACGTGCTTGAGATTTCCTCCACTATTCTACAATGCCTGCTGTATCTTTGATCAACTTTCCAAATAAATGCCAGCTCATTAAACACTCTCTTCCTTTTCCTTGACCTGTTTGTGTTTCTCTCTGCTAATCCTATTCTGTTCCATATATTATATTTGAAAATCCTTGACATGTGTTAGACAAGCCATAGCACTGTTGTTCAAAAAACTTCGACAATCATTAGACATGCTATTTTTATAGGTTTGGAAAAGTATTTTTTGTTGAGTACAAAAAACTTCGGGGATTTGTGAAATTTTATAAGGATCTCATTTGTAAGAGGTGACATCTAAGTGACATTGGGAGCTTTCTAAGAACATGCAGTCCTTCAGTTTATACCATTCTGCTTTGAAATTGCCCAATAGAAATTTTAACCTTGTGCTGTTTGGGTCAGTAAATATTGTTCATTAGTTTTATTTACTTCTTTTTTTTTTATTTCAGCATATTATGGGGGTACAGATGTTTAAGTTACGTATGTTGCCCTTGCCCCCCTGGCCCCCCAAGTCCAAGCTTTTTATTTACTTCTTAATTAAATTTGGTCTGCAGCAAACCATTTGTAAGCTTCCAAATATTCTCTCTTGATGTAGTTACATGGGATAGCCCAATTCTCCAATTAACAAGGTGTGACAACATACATGTAATGTTGTGTGTCAGGAAAGCTCCTTAGATACTGTGCTCATTGTTATTTTGGGGTTTATTCCTTAGGCACTGCTGCAAGGATGGAATGAAAAATATGCTTTCAGATGCAAAACAAGAGGTCATCAAATACCATATTGTTAGGATAAACTATTTAGGCACAATGAGCCACTCTTATCGCTTAGGTTGATGGGATTCTCTCCTATAGTCTAAGTTCCCTCACACTGGCAAATGTCAAACATTGTGAGAAGGCATTTCTAAGGATAAGTATTCTCAGGACTGCTAATAATAACTTTCTTATGCACAGCTGGTAGTAGGACTTTGTTATGACAGGTACTAGAGCTACACTTTACAAAGTGAAATTAGGTGTGGCCTAGCAGCACATCTTACTCTCTGGACCCACCAACAAGAGGGGTGTTTCTACCCTGCTGTTGCCTTTCTGAAAGTTCAATTTTGGCATCAGAAAGGGGAGAGAAAGTGGAAGAACATAAGTGCAGATGGAGAGTAAGAGTTCTAATGACTGAGTCATGGAATGTTTGAAGACCATAGAGTCATGTGAAGGTCTTATAAATTGACTAAACATTTTCAGTGTTGTCATTCTCACCCATCCTCTTCTACAAATAATATGTGGGATGTTTTTAGGACTCAGTGGCCTTTGAGGATGTGGCTGTGAACTTTACACAGGAGGAGTGGGCTTTGTTGACCTCTTCCCAGAAGAATCTCTACAGAGATGTGATGCAGGAATTTGGCTTCTACAGGTAAGAATGATAATATTTTTTTACTTAGTTAATTAGAAAATAAGTATTTTATGATCATCAATACCGTTCCATGATTTGGAATGTGAAAAGGGAATAATTTGGTGAATGAATCAGGTATTGCCACAGTACACATGGAACCTAGTGTCTTATTCCATTTTGTGTTGCTATAACAGAGTGTCTGAGACTGGGTAATTTACAGTGAAAAACGACTTATTTTGGTTCATAATTCCGGTGGCTGAAAAGTCCAAGATTGGGTAGCTGCATCTAGTGAGGGGCCTTAGGCTACTGCAACTTATGGCAGAAAGTAGAAGGGAAGTAGGTGTAAAGAAATCACATGGTGAGAGAGGAATAGTGAGTCTAGGAGCTAAACTTGCTCTTATAAAAACCTGTTCTTTGGTAACATCCAGTTTTGAAAAAGCAAGAACACAGTAATACCTTCGAGAGGGCATTATTCTATCCATGAGTGATCTACTCCCTTGGCACAATCACCTTCCACTAGGCCCCACCTCCCAACATTGCCACATTGGGAATCAAATTTCAACATGAATTTTTGTGGGTACAAATTATATCCAAACCATAGCATCTAGAATCAACGATTTCTAATAATTTATATTTTTCTGGGTCTACATTTTAGGGAACATATGGGAAGATCAGAACATTGACAATCACTACAGAAATTCTGGGAGAAATCTAAGGTAATTTGCACTCACAGGAAGAAGCAATCTTAGCATGTCATGATATTTTAGAAATAAGGAAACAAAAGAAATAAGCACAACTTAAATTTATTTAGCCTTAGAAAATTTTCACCAAAAATATATACTTCAATGTAACGTAGATGTTCACTGTTTGCAAAATAGTTGACTTGGACAGAGGTCTAGAAACTGCATATAGGAATATCATTGTTTTGATAATAGCTTGGGGGAAGGAGCCCTGTTGCAGAGTGATCAATCCATTTACTTTCAAACAATTCGGTCATGGCAGAAAACCTGTACTTTCCCTGATATTGGTAGCAATGTAAGTTCAAGACCTATTAATAAATAGAAAATCATTAATGAACCACCCATTAATAATGTGCTTGTCACTTTTTGCAGAAGTCATATGATAGAGAGATTGTGTGAAAGTAAAGAAGGTAGTCAGTGGGGAGAAATCTTCAGCCAGATTCCAAATTTTAATCTGAACACAAACATTTCTACCAGAGTAAAACGATGTGAATGCAGTGTACGTGGAAAAGCCTTCATGTGTCATTCATCCCTTCATAGGCACATCACATGTCACTCTGGACACAAACCATGTGAGTGTGAGGAATGTGGCGAGAAACCCTGTAAATGTGAACAATGTCAGAAAGCTTTCATCTCTGTCACAAGTGTTGGAAAATGCATGGTAGTGCACACTGGAAGTGGACTTTATAAATGTACAGTATGTGGGAAAGCTTTTGATTTTCTCAGTTCATTTCAAGTACATCAGAGAACTCACTCTGGAGAAAAACCCTATAAATGTAAACAACGTTATAAAGCCTTCAGTTTTTCCAGTTCCTGTCTCATACATGAAAGAACTGACACTGGAGCAAAACCCTATGAACGTAAGGAATGTGGGAAAGCATTCAGTTGTCCAAGTTTTCTTAAAATACATAAAAGTATTCACTCTAGAGAGAAACCCTATGAATGTAAGAAATGTAAAGCCTTTAGTCATTCCAGTTCCCTTCATAACCATGAAAAAACTCACATTGCAGGGAAACTCTATGAATGCAAGGAAAGTGGTAAAGCCTTTAGGCACTGTGGTCATCTTTATAACCATGAAAGAAGTCATACTAGAGGGAAACCCTTTGAATGTGAGGAATGTGGAAAAGTATTCAGTAGTCCCAATTTTCTTAAAAGACATGAAAGGTTTCACTCAGTAGAAAAACACTATGAATGTAAGGAATGTGGTAAAGCCTATAGGCATTGCAGTCACCTTCATAACAATGGAAGAACTCATACTGGCAAGAAACCATATGAATGTAAGGAATGTGGAAAAGCATTCACTTGTCTCAGTTCTTTTAAAAGACATGAAAGAATTCACTCTGGAGAAAAACCCTATGAATGTAAGAAATGTGGTAAAGCCTTCAATTGCTCCAGTTCCCTTCATAGCCATAAAAGAACACATACTGGTGAGAAACCCTATCGTGTAAGAAATGTGGTAAAGCCTTTAGGCATTGCAGTAACCTTTATGACCATGAAAGAACTCATACTGGAGAGAAACTGTATGAATGTAAAGAATGTGGGAAAGTGTCCGTTTTTCCTGTTCCCTTCGAAAACATGAAAGAACTCATAATGGAGAAAAACCCTATAAATGTAAGAAGTGTGGTAAAACCTTTGGATATTCCAGTTGCCTTCGTTACCATGAAAGAACTCATGCTAAAGGGAAAACCCTATGAATGTAAGAAATGTGGTCAAGGCTTCAGTTGTCTCAGTTCTCTTCAAAATCATGAAATGACACACTGGATAAAAATCCTATTAATGTAAAATATTTGGTAAAGACTTCAGATGTTCTAGTGAATTTCAAATATATGAAATAACTCATACTGGAGAGAAACCCCATGAATGTAATGAATGTGGGAAAGCATTTAATTTTCCCAGCTTATTTAAAAGATTTGGAAGGAATCCAACTAGAAGAAAATCCTGCGACAGTAAGAAATATGGTTTGAAAACATGAAAGGACTCACTGAACCTTGTGAATATTAGAAATGTGGAAATGTTGGCTGGTCCGAAGGTAGTGAGTTATCTCACTTGATTGTTCACATTCAGTTACAGATTAAACTCCTTGTTCTACTACTTAACCCCCCTCCTCACTATTGCACTTGACTAGTCAAAAAAAAAAAGAAATGTGGAAATGTCCTTAGTTCCAGTTCCATTTGGTGACACAAAATAACTCATTCTTGAGAAAACCTCTATGAATGTATGGAATGTAGGAATGCCTTTATTTGTCTCATATCCATTCAAAGCACATGATAATGCACACTGGAGATGGACCTCATAAAATATAAGAATGCACACTTGATTGAATCCTTAATAGTACAGAAAATACAGTAAAGTTCTCATTTTTAACAATTGCTTCAAAAGTTATGTGAAAACTCCTACTGGAATGAAACCCTATAAATGTAAGTAATATGGAAACTGATGCAAATTAGTTATTGTATAATGCTTGAGAAAACTCACAAAAATGAAATGTTATACAGGTTATACATATACTGTGTTTATTGTAATGGGCTAAGAAAATCTCTTAAGAATTACTAAAGAAAATACCGTAGGGTTAGTGGTGAAGAAACTCTAATAAATGCTATTTGCTTCTGTACAAAGCTTGCGGTTAGGAACATTGTTAGCCTCAGGGAGTGATTGCCCTGTCACGAGTTCAACATATGATCAAAGAATGACTAAAAACAAAGATTGCATGCTTGATTTGTAGAATAGGTAAAATTTACGTCAATGATTAATAATTGTAATCTATTTCTTGACGCCAGAGATCTGTGAAAATAGCCAGATCTCCGGACTCTGTGTCCTTAGAATGATAAATATGTATCCTGTCTTTGTTCTCTTTGTTCTCCCTGAACCTGTGTAAAGTCACGAAGCCCCCTTTGAAAAAGAGTATAAAAGGTTAAAGGAATGAAGGCTGGGGGCCACTCTCTTGTGCTGTCTTTATGCAGACAGAGGTGGTCGCTGGCCAGCTAATAAAGACTCTCAATTTGGCTCAAAGTCTCTCGTAATTCGTTCGCGCCCTCGCTCCATAACATTT
>CAUYSK010020402.1:0-20285 GCA_963575035.1 Avahi laniger
GGACAACTAAAAATATATAGAAAAAATTAGCCGGGCATGGTGGCACATGCCTGTAGTCCCAGCTACTCGGGAGGCTGAGGCAGAAGGATTGCTTGAGCCCAGGAGTTTGAGGTTGCTGTGAGCTAGGCTGACACCACAGCACTCTAGCCTGGGCAAAAAAAGAGTGAGACTCTGTCTCAAAAAAAAAAAAAAAAAGAATTCTCAAAACTCAATAGTGAAAAAAACCAAATAATCAAATTAAATGTCAAGCAATCCAATTAGAACATGGGCAAAGAGGATATGCAGATGGCAAATGAGTACGTGCAAAGATGGTCAACGTCGTTAGTCATTAAGGAAATACAGAGAGCCAGTGACAGTAAGATACTACTGTATACCTAGCAGCATGGCTAAAATACAAAATAGTGCCAACCCCAAATGCTTACACGGACACAGAAGAACGGGATCACTCCTATATTGCTGATGGGATCATAAAATGATAGAGCCAGACTCTGGAAAACAATTAGGCGGTTTTGTTTAAAAAAAAAAATACCACTAAACCTGCAACTACTATGTGACCCAGCAATTGGGCATTTATCCCAGAGAAATAAAGACTCGTGTCCACACAAACCCTATAGTACGTAAATACTATAGTAGCTTCATTCATAACAGCCAAAAACTAGAAGCAGTCCCGATGTCCTTCAATCAGTGCAAGGTTAAACAAACTCTGGTACCTCCATCCCGTGGAACACTTCTCAGCAATGAAAAAGGAGCAAACTCTAGGCACAAGCAACAGTGATGCTGCGTAACAAGAGCCAATCCCAAAAGGTTACATACTATGTGATTCCATTTCTAAGACCTTCCTGAAATGACAAAATTTTAGAAATGGTGGAAGTGCTCTGTATTTGAGCTGCGTCACCCTCAGTAACATGGCTGAGATATTGTACCGCAGATTTGCAAGCTGTTACCGCTGGGGAAACTGGGTAAAGGGTACATGGGATCTTTCTGTATTATTTGTTACAACTGCACGTCAATCTACAATTATCTCAAAAAAAAGAGTTTAATTATATTTAAAAGCCCATGCAGTTTATAATTTCATAGTGCAAGCTTGCACGAGATTAAATGAGTTTGTTTGGGTTTTAAGTATAGATTGTTTTGAGAAATTATATGGAAACTTGCATGTGTATATGGAAAATGTGTATATGTTGTTTTCATGTAGAAGGAGGTGGGGGAAAGAGAGAAAGGGAGAGAGGGAGAGAAACAGAGAGAAATGCACAAGGCCCTTTGGGACCTGAAAGGAGGGAAAGTAAAAATCCCTTGAGGAGAAAGATCACGTGGACTTAGGTGTTAATAGGGTTAACGAGATCTCATCTCTCCTGGAGAGAACCTCACACACACACCTGCCAGCTCCAGTGAATACACAGTGTTCCTGTTGCCTCTCTTCTGCCTCACCTCCCCTTTGTCATTGTCCTTCATTCACGAAGCCACTAGAGAACTCTATTAGTTAGGATAATGAATGGTAGGTGCTATAACAAATGACCCCCAAATCTCAGTGGCTTGACATAATAAATATTAATTTCTGATCACAAGGTGTATTTGGGACGTTCCCGATTGGGCAACTCTCCTAGAAGGTTTTCCTCTTAGGGGTGCCACCACGCTGTGGCTCCAAAGTCACCCCAGCATCATCCAATCAGCAAAAAAGAGAGAGTGGAAATGGAATGGGATTAGGTGGGGGCAAGGGTGGCTGGGAAACCCAGTCTTCTATATGGCTTTATAGCGTCACTTCAGCCCTTCCCGCTGGGCCCTACCAATGGTCCCCATCATGAAACACCAATGTCCACATAAAAGATGCTCCCCATAACCCATCCTCAAATGCCGGAGCAGGGCAGGCTTCTTCACAAGCAGGGAGAAGGGCCTACTCTGCGTCTCGGTCCTGCACAGTTACCCAGGACTGAGGCAGCTCAGCAGGTGTCCAGAGTCTACGCTGAGCCTGCAGAGACAGCTCCTTCAACCTCAGGCTTCCATCAGCTCCCCCATCAGAGCCCCAGGGCCACCCAAGGGGTCAGGCAGAGGACTCTCTCTTTCCCATCCCCCCCATTGCCCTGGTCACCTCCTTCCATTCATGTCCCCCTCAGGCTCCCTTGAAGCTTCGCTAAAAGAAACTCTTTCTTCCTCTATTAGCCTAAAAACAAAAAGTCTGGGGGATATCGCTCCATGAAGACTAACACCCTGAAGAGTCTCAGCCCTCCAAGCATGCTAGACCCTGAGCTATGCATCTCAGCCAGGAGTCGTCAGGGAACCCTGCCCCAGTGGGAGTGATGCAGTGAACCCAAACAGGACTCGGGGAAGAGCAGATTGTGGTGGGAGGGGGATATAATGGTTTCTACCTCAGACATCTTGTGCTTACAGATGCCAGGGGTATGTATGGGGTGGGAGCTCAGGAGAGACATCCAGACCGAGATGTTCCACATATCTTATATTTGATAGGATACAGATTCAGCAACTGTTACAAAAACCCAAAATAGCAGTGGCTGAAACAAGATAAGGTTTCCTTGTCTCTCATAAGCATAAGCAATCACAAGCACAAGGGCTGATGTAAGGCTCTAAGCCCCTCCCATCTTGCTGCATGTGCACGACCCAAGATGGCTCACTACCATCCGCTCTCCAGCCAGAAGGAAGGGTACATTGAGCAAGCCCCTTCCCGTTAGGGGCATAACCCTGAGATAATGCACCCATCACTTTTGCTCACATCTCAAATATCGGTCAGAATGGTGCATCCAGCCGAAAGGGAGGCAAGGCAATGCAGCCATTATTCCAGACAGCCATGTGCATGGTTTATTTCTATTACTATGGAGGAAGGGGAGAAGAGATATTTGGGGATGGTTAGGAATCTCCCCCACACACCCCTGTCAGTCATGCATTTTTGAGCATGTATCCCCCTGTGTATGTATATTTGTTCATAATTAATATGTATGTCAATATGTCTATTAACTGCTTATAAAGCTTATTTTCTTGCTTGCTTTTTAGATAAACATAAGTGTGATATTTTCTTCTCAAACCTCAAGAGATCATCTGGCACACACGCCCTTGGAGACCGCTAGTCTTGAGTAAAGTTGTAGATTTCTAAATCAACAGCAAATAGATAGTGACCAAAGCTCTGGAGTTGAATTAGATCACGCAAGGAAAGACACATAGAGAAATGAGAAAGCGCCAAGGAAGGGAAATTGAGAAACACTAAGATTTAAGAGTTGGGCAGAAAGAAAAAGAATCAGGAGTCAACTGAGAAACTGAGCAGGAGCTCCTATCCGAGAGACAGGAGGAGAAATGGTTAGAGCGGTCCTAGGGAAACAGGGAGAAGAGGGTCTCAGGAAAAGTTTTGTATGGTGAAGACTGAAAAGGGGCCATTGATTTGCCAATGTGAAGGTCATTGGTAACCCAGGTAAGAAGAAAAGAAAATTAGGATGAATAGGCAAGAAAGGATTAGTTAGTATATTCTGTTCTATGTACTAGGAAGAAAGTAGCCATCAAAGGTTTTTGAGTAGGGGAGCCTCGTGATGATGGCGGAATGCAAGGAAGACTTATGTGGTGTGTGGACATTTGTATAAAATGTGAAAGAGGAGCCAGAGTCTGAAGTCTGGAGGCCTACTAGGATGTAAACCCAAACCAGACTGTACCAGACTGGAAATGGCCTCAAACAAAAGATTTTATTTAGGAAAAATGGAAATGTCCCAGTGACCAACTTGATATGGAAACTTATGGAGAAAATTGACTCCAAGGTTTTGAGCCCTGGAAGCTGAAAGAATGAGAATGCCACTGAGACCACTGCTCAGTGAGGTCCTGATGGGTAGATGGACAACTGGTGAGCTTACCCAGGAATGCTCACTGGAGATGGTATTGTGAGCTTGCCAACCCCAAAGTGCCTGCTCTCCCATGCTGGGTTCCTCCCACATACCTAGGCTGTACAAACCCTCAAGTTCAGAATTCCCATCCCCCTTCCCCAGCAGTGCCAAGGACGTGTTCATGACTGGACGTTGTGCCAGAGACCCTCCCACCAGCCAAGCTGACTTTAATGTGGTACCAGGGACCACGGACAGGGTTGTCACTGAGGACAAATGGAGCTGCTCCTTCTCATGCAGTGACAAGCTCCCTGAGGTGGCCAGCAGCAAGAGATGTCAGCTGGCATCAAAGCGGGGTATAATCAGAGCCACCATGCAGCTCACCTCTGAGGCGACCCCACACATAGCTCTAGGAGGTGGGACAGAGGTCACACCTGTGCAAATCATCTTCCGCCATGGCCCATTGTTTAGGATGGTCAAGAAATAGGTCAAAACTTGAGGAATAGGCTGGACGCGGTGGCTCACGCCTGTAATCCTAACACTTTGGGAGGCCGAGGCGGGCAGATCATTTGAGCTCAGGAGTTTGAGACCAGTATGAGCAAGAGCGAGACCCCATCTCTACTAAAAATAGAAAGAAATTAGCTGGAAAACTAAAAATATACAGAAAAAATTAGCCAGGCATGGTGGCACATGCCTGTAGTCCCAGCTACTCGGGAGGCTGAGGCAGAAGGACTCTTTAAGCCCAGGAGTCTGAGGTTGCTGTGAGCTAGGCTGATGCCACGGCACTCTAGCCAGGGCAACAGAGTGAGACTCTGTTGCAGAAAAAAAAAAGAAAAAAAAATATATATGGTTGGATCATGTTTTGTTTTTTTTTTTATCAATTCAACCATTCAATATCTTTTACCTGAAGAATTTAGTCTATTTACATTTCAGGTTATTATTGTGAAGGAAAGTTTTGTTTCTATCATATTATT
The DNA here is from genome assembly GCA_963575035.1 of Avahi laniger. Taxonomy (NCBI): domain Eukaryota; kingdom Metazoa; phylum Chordata; class Mammalia; order Primates; family Indriidae; genus Avahi; species Avahi laniger. The sequence continues at coordinate 4,787 of CAUYSK010020402.1, forward strand.
TCTGTCATACAAGCAACGATATGCTGACAAACTGGAAAACCTAGAGGAAATGGATAAATTCCTTGAAACATACAACCTACGAAGACTAGATCAAGAAGAAATAAAAAATCTGAGCAGACCAAAGTAGTAAGATTGAAAAAGTAATAGTAATAGCAAGACTCCTAACAAAGAAAAGCCCAGGATTGGATGGATTCACAGCCAAATTCTACCAAACTTATGAAGAAGAACGAATGCCTATCCTCCTGAAACTATTCCAAAAAAGTGAAGAGGAGGGAATCCTCCCTAACTCATTCTATGAGGCCTGCATCACCCTGATACCAAAATCAGACAAGGACATAACAAAAAAGGAAAACTACAGGCCAATATCCCTGATGAACATAGATGCAAAAATCCTCAACAAAATCCCAGCAAACCAAATCCAACACCACATCAAAAAGATAATACATTACAATCAAGTGGGATTTACACCAGGGATGCAAGGATGATTCAAAAAATGCAAATCAATAAAAGTGATACATCACATCAAGAGAATGAAGGACAAAAACCTTATGGTCATCTCAACAGATGCAAAAACACATTGATAAAATGCAACATTCTTTCATGATAAAAACACTCAACAAACTATAAGCTGGGAGGAGGGGAGAGGAGGAAGAGAAGTGGGTTAAAGGTTACAAACACACAGTTAGATAGAAGGAATACATTCAATGTTTGATAGCAGGGTACGGTGACTACAGTCAAACAAAAATGTACTATACTCAGGAAATCAGCATCCTAAAAACCCTGACTTGATCATATTATATTGTAAAAGAAAATAAAAATCTTAGAACTACTTCCCCCCCCCCCTTCCTTAAGCAAAAGAGAAGGCCAAGCCTGGAGGCTGAGTCATGCGACACCCCCTCCCAAATGAATAGCTGTTACTAACATTGTGCATTCGCCAGATGCCCATGGAAAGGGAAAAGGCCTCAGATATCTGTAAAAACTGTCCCCACAGATCATTCGTAAGTAAATTCCTTGCTGGTAAACAAGGCCATGCAAATTATAACTTTAGGTCTGCAGGCTAAGTCGAGCTCCCAAAACTAAAGTCTAATTATGTTGATTACAAATTTATCTTCCTAGGTACAAAACAGAGACAAGACAAGATGAATCATTCTTCCACCTCCCCAGGGACATCCGCATAATTAGTTCTTCCTTTACTCCCTTTTTCTCTTCAAACATTCACCTTATCTTATGTAAAATGTAGACTTCCCGAGCACTAACTACAGTCTCACCAGAGTGCAACAATTTTCCTCACTGCTCACCCCCTCATCCTTTTTCTTTCTATCTGCCCTCTCCCCTTAAATGCTGAGTTCCCACATCCCTATTTGGAGACCAAATGTCACAGATGCTTCTGTGGTTTATGCTTTTCCTGGACACATCCTCAAACTTTGGCTTAGTAAAGCTCCATCGATTGAGATCTTTGCCTCAGTCACTGATTTAGGGCAGTCAATATATATGTAACAGAATTTCACATGTACCCCATAAATTTGTGCAAATTTTAAAAATTAAAATACAAAAAAGATGGCAGATGTTCCAGGCTGGAGGAACAGTGTGTCCAAGGCATTCTATGCCTTACACACGTCATTAAACTCTAGATCTGTTTGGCCACAGCAGAGGGAGGGAAGGGAGAAGTGATTCCAAGGCTGGAGGAGAAAGCTCTGGCCAGATCCTGACGTGTCTGTGTGGTGGGGAGCCTGGGTTTTATCCAGAGGACAACAGGGAGCCATTGAAAGGTTTTAAGTGGAGAGGAGACATGATCAGATTTGTTTTAGAAACGTAGCAGGGTGGTTTACTAAGAATGGAACATGGCAAAATAGCCTATTGAAAGAGACTAGCTGTATCTTGCTTTCTCCATTGCTGCTCCTGCTAAAGAATGACAGGTATTTCCACCCTTTTCCTTCTCACTCTCACCCCAGGAGGGGAGCCAAGCCTTTGTGTTGGAGGTCTGGGCTTTCCTTACCCACAAGGGGAACTGACAATGTTCCCACTTTGTGTGTTTTGAGGCAAAAAAAAAAAAAGAAGTTGCCAAGCCTTTCTGACTTTTTTGTTTTAGAAGGCCTGGGTCCAGCCAGGGAGTGCTGGGGCTAAGAATTGAGAAAGGGAATGATTGGTCTCAGAGAGTTTATGGGATGTATAAAGGCTTCGAAAGAGGATGAGCTCCCCAAGACTTGGTGAGTGGTTAGTCAGGGTGGTGAGAAGAAGGAGTGGAGAATGGCTCCTGGGTTACCAGTTGGCCCATGGAAGACGGGAGGTGGGGCCAGTCATTGACTAGAGAATAGGAGGCATTTAGCTCTTAGCAGGAGCAGATCCTGCGCAGCAAACAGCTGTGCTTGGACTCCCACCCCAACCAGGAATTGGCACCTTGACAACCCTCCGGGAAGGGAGGAAATCTACCCTGCTGCCAAGTGCCCTGTTGGTCTCTCCTGCCAGGCATTGACCAGTGAGAGCATTTCCAAGGCTGGTGCTGCAGGGAGCTGATCTTTGCACTGATGGAAACACCAGAGTGAGCTTCAGCATGGACTCAGCAGACCTGGGTGGGCCACAAAGTGCGCAGTGAGAAAGAGCCCATCCCATGAGTTCTCAGGCCTTATTTTCCTCGTTGGTAAAACTAGCGCTTTGGACCTGATGCTCCATCCAGCTTCTTCCGGCCTGTGAGTTCTGAGCCTGTGAGGAGTTGTCTGAAGGCCAGACGGAGCAAAACACATGGTCACAGTGCATTGGCAGGAGCGCGGAGCCATGTGCAGAACTGGCCAGACCCCTACAGTGGTCAACAGGGAAGGATTCTCAGAGAGGGATCTAGGGGGTCTATAAGTCAGTTGACAGCAGCAGCCATTCTCAATGCTGCCTCACCTTCATTTCCTGTGCTGGGTCCAGGGCAGCTGCCTGGCAAGGGCCACAAGCATAGCTCAGGCTAGTTCCTACTTGCTCACTGGCCAAGGAAGCAGACTGGTGTCATTGTGCCCCTGGCTCTTGGCTCACAGCTCTCTCTCTTCAGCTGCACTCTTCCTGCTACTTTCTCTTCTCCCTGCGCACTTCCGGCGACTGCTCATGGATGCCCCAACCATAAAAAGGCACTTCTGGAGACCAAGGCTCATTTTCCTCCCCTTTCTCCAGCCAATTCTCTGCCTCCCAACTCTCCATTCTGCACAAGCCTCTACTTTCCTGATTGCTGAATTCCTCTTTCCTGGTTACCTCCCCCAGCAGTAGACTTTCCTGAGAGAGGGGAGACTGTCTGACCAGTGGCCTGATGCCCAGAGGGGTGGGAAGGGCAAGAGAAACGTAACCACCTTGATTGAGCAAACTGCTAAGGGCCAGGCTGTACAGCAGCAGTGCCTAGGACAGTCAAGATGAGGGAGTGTTATCCCCACTTTACAGATGAGGAAACTGAGTCTCAAACAGTGAAATAACTTAGCTGAGACCACAAAAGCAGTACAAGTCAGGATTTAAGCCCAAATATCGTTGGCTTTCTTTGTGTCTCTTTTCCATTCTCTCAAAAAGACATTTATTGACCATCTACTTTGCACCAGACACTGTACCACGCCTGGGGCGGCAGAGACAAATGGAGCAATGTTGTAGCCTGTAAGCATTTGTGGTCTAGACAGGAGATAAACACAAATAAGTGTGATGAGTGGCACACGGGGGGTGTGGACAAAGTCCTGCAGGACCTTGGAGAGGGGACAGACTAATCAAGGCTTTCCAGGGGAGGTGACAGGCAGGGGAGTCCCAGAGGATGAGTCAGAGTTACCAGGCGGAGAAGGGGGTGGAAGGACGGCTGGCCAAGGGGCCAGCATACGTGAAGGCACCTGGGTGTGAAAGCAGGCCCACCATTGCCCAACCCAGGGGAATTCCTTCACACTCCAGCAGGGAGGCTTCCTGCCATCCCTCCCCTGGCCCTGGGATCTGGGCCTGGAGACACTGCCCTGAGCCTGGCTTCTGGGGGAAGGGCTCTGCCAGTGCCTGAGGCCCCCCTGACAGCCGCAGCCCCCTCCTTCAGCTGGATCTTCAGTTTAGCTAAGCCGTTGGATCCCACTGGGTTTGATACCATCTAATTGGTTGTGGCTAATCCCATATTAACTTCTCCCGCAGAAGCTGGAGGGCCTCTCCCCACCCTCCATCACATCTTGGCCCCTACAGAAGCTGCTGTTATCATGTTTATGAGACTCCATAACCACAGACAGGCAAATTTGCATATAAATAACCTGCCAGCACCGGAGGCTGCAAGAGGCACCTGGTAACGACTCTGTTTATTACTCTGGAGAGAGAAGGGAAGCAAGGCAGCCTTGTGCGCTGGGTGGCCCAGTCGGGATGGCTACATTTCCACCCAGTGATTAGCTGAGAAAGGGTCAGTGACCCCCAAACAGCAGAGGAGGAAGAAAGGTAAAGCCTCGCAGCTCCTCCCCTTTGAGAAAGCCTGGCCCTTGAAGCCTGAGATTGCAGAACCTACCACATCACTGAGGCTGGTCCTGTCTGAAAATGAATCCCAGCAGCCAGGTATGGGCCTGGGCTGGATGCAGGTGGGGGACGCGAGGCAAAGGGAGAAGGGTCACGTCCTCAAAGAACTTTCTGTTGCAGAGTACAGGCCGCAGAGCTGGGGGGAAAGCACTGACCAGACAGCAAGGTGAGGGCTAGAGCAGAAGAGGACAGATCCCCGACTGGAGGGGGTGAGGTGAGCAAAGGCGTGTTGGGTGATACCGCAGCAAGCGGACTATTTAGAGGTGGGGAGTAGGGAGCTACACTGATGAGCAGCAGAAGGCGCAGCGGGAAGGGAGGCCTGAGTCAGCTGTAGCGTCCCCACGTGACTGGGCTGTGACTTTAGCTCCTAGACCTTGAAGGGTTTTGAAGAGAGGAGTGACGTTAGTTGGGGCAGCTCTGTGGGTAAAAGCTGGCTGCTGAAATCTCTGTTAAAACGTGGGCTGGCGCGAGGGTTACCAAAGAAGGCAGGGAGGGGTCACCCTGAACATGATCTGACACTTTGTGCACACACCAGCAAGGCTTGATCCAGAACAGAGGCCACACCCCAAAAAGAATGGGAAACCAGAGGTCGGTGGAAGCTGGAGTCTCGTCTCGCAGGAGGTAGAGGTGAGAAGGACAGGTTCAGAAGACTGGACATCACCTACCGTTGGAAAGCAAGCCAAGGCAAGGGGAATGTTGGGGAAATATAATTAAAAAACGAAATCTTCTCCCAACGTAGAAAACCTCTCCACGAAGAGAGTAGAGACAGAAAACAGTCTGATTATTGATAAGCATTAAACCAGAATGTGATGTGCATCGCAGACACCTGCTGAGAGATTGCAAAGACAGGAGCAATCTCGCCTCCTATGCAGACAAGCAGATACAACCTAGTGCATCCGTGTTTTCAAGATAAACAGAAACCAGTTCTCAGGTAAAAGGACTTGACAGTATCGAGCCCAAAAGAAACTCAGAGAGACAGGCTTCCTGGAACAAAGGAGTTTATTTGGGAACAGCAGAGGATTGCCATCTGAGATACACGTGCTATGACAGATCACAGGTGTATCCAGGTGAGTCAGGGCAAAGGAGAATCTTTTAAGGAAAAACAGAAGAAGTTCAGCTAAACTGCTATAAAATAAATTTCACAGGTCACAAGCTCATCGTAGGAGCTGGCATTTGTTCACTGTGGAGACAGTCATTGCTACGTAAGTGCCCTTGTGCAAGCGGCTTACCTGGAACACTGCAATCTTGAGGAAGTTCTTGTGATAAATCCTACTACCTGCCTACCCGCAGTATTATTTTGTAATAAGTCCTGTTACAGGCACGTGTGCGTGAGGGCTTCTTCTCCATGGCAGCCCACGACTCCACCTTGTTGGAGTTTGGCATAAGTGACTCCATTACGGTACCGGCAACTTTTACAACACCATCATTTACAGTTCATCCTAACTTTACCCGGTGATTGGGATCACCACCTGTTAGCTTCTTGGCTTTATCCGGAACAAAAACAAACTTCTCGTTTTTATGACAGGAGATAGTTTTACATACTGGAGCAGGGCACCTGCCAACATGAGGCTCTTATCTCCTGCGGGAAGTGGAAGACAGGGATGCTGTCTCCTTGGATGTTCGCATTTCAGAGAATGGCTCCAAGGTACTTGAAAGATTCTGAGCTGCAGGAGGCTTATTTAGCCATTATAAAGGTTTGTATACGAGGTCTGTCTGGAAAGTATCCAGCCATTGTTAATCTAACGAGAACGGTTTGCCCACCACCCATGTAACCTGGCAGCCAAGGCGAGTGGACCAGGATGCGCGTGCGTGAACAATGACGACGTCACTGTGCTAGTCTGTGGGGCGCTAGACACCACTGAGTGAGCGCGTGCCCTGTGTGGCCGTCACATTCAAAATGACTGAGCGAGTAGAGCAACGAATCTGCATCACATTTTGCTTTAAGCTTGAACATTCCTACGCTGAAACTATTCAGATGATTGAGAAGGCTTTCAGGGACGATGCAGTGAGTGAGCACAAATAAAAGTGTGGCATAAACCCTTCAAAGATGATCAAGAATTTGTTGAAAGTGATCCATGTACTGTAAGACCTGCAACAAACAGAACACCTGAGAATATTGAACGTGTACAGGTTAGGTTAAGAGATGCTGGGAGAACGGCGTGAGGTCCCAAGGGGCCTGCTTTGAAGGGGACTGAGGTGTCATTGTCCTATGTACAATGTTTCTTGTATGTTGTATCTTCTTCAACATATGTCTCTATTTTTCATATTACAAGGCTGGATACTTTCTGGACAGACCTCGTACATTTGAAAAGGACAGAGAAAGAAATTCCAAAAAGGGAGAAGGGGAGAAGTCTCTTCCCTTATTTTCAACAGAGAGAATTAAGTCTCTTATTTTTAATTTGTATTCACTGTTCTAGGACCAATAGACTCAGAAGTAGCTGAGTTATCATGGGGAAAACATTGAGCGCATCCTCAGACCTGGATTCGAATCCCACCTCTGCTTTGTGCTTAGCTGGGTAGTCAACTCTCCTCTCTGAGTTTATTTTCGCATCTTTGAAATAAGGGCTACAATTGCTACTGCCAGGGTCATGAGAAATCAATGAGATCACATTTTAAAGTCACATGGAATACAGTAGGCACTCTGAAGTGTTCATTTTTGAAATTAAGTTGCATAAGATCATGAAGGTTGGAATAGTAGGGTGAAGAGTAGTTCACTCTTCATCATCAAAACACCAAAACGCTGACACTGGGGCATCCTTTAAAGCCTATGTCAGATGGGTATGGGGCAGATAGAGGGACATGCGCCTCAGCACAGCTGGCAATAGATTCAGGATGCCTATTTCCCTAAGGGACATCACAGTCTGAAACTATAAATAGGTTACAGAAGGGTTTAGGTCGCTCAGGAACATTAGTTCTAAACAGGTTAAGGAAGAGACAGACTTTGGGCATGACCCTAACTCTGAGGCTGACAACTTAGGGTAAAGCCTTCCCCGTAAAATGGTCTTGGAAACACTGCCACAGGCAAGTTGGCCAGACAGATGTATCAAGGGTTTGGACTTAGGGGATAATGCTTCTCTCTCTGTACTCTACATCCCACAGGGCCCCCAAATCCCCAAGATGATAGGCTGAATTTGCAGTGGTGCCCTCTCTGCTGCTCCTTTGCCATTTCTGCCAAAATCCAGTATCATGTCCTCCCAACCAGAGGACACCTGTCCACCTGTGCTGCAGAGCGGCCACCTCTCTTGAGATGGGGGAAGGAGGACACTAAGACCTCTAGTCCCCAGGCGATGATGCAGCACCGAGAGCCTCAGTAACCAAATCTCATCTCCCTTTGCACTCTCCAGGCCCCACCCCCTGCATCTGTGGGATGCCTTCTGTCACCATGGCTACTGGATCCCCAGCGAGCCTGTGAAGTTGCATTTTTTTTTACTATTTGGGCCTGGGGAGAGAGATTGAGAAGAGCAATAGATTGTGGTTTCTAGGATTTTCCCAGCTTGCTTTGGTGAGGTCATCCCACCTTGGCCCGCACCTGAGCAGTGTCTAGAGGCTGAGAAGAAGGGAGTGTCCCCTGAGACCCACCCCCAACTTCCCACCACTGCTGCCCCGTGTCCTCTCCCAGCATCAGAGAGTGGCTGGTGCAGGCCCAGCCAAGCACATTGGGTGATAGGTAGGGTGGATGTGGAGTGAGAGAAGGTGGGTGGGGAAAGAGAGCTAGCAGAGTGACCGCAGGCAGTGGTAGGTTTTCATCGAGGATGGCTGGGGTAAGGGGCTGCTGGAGCAGATGCCAGGATCAGGGCAGGGCAACCCGGTGACAGAGCCAACAGGGAGGGTTAGAGCAGAGCTAAGCCCAGCGCTGGCACTGGGGATGATTGAACGGTGGCTCCGGAGGGATTGGGGCGGGAGACAAAGGATTTGCAGCAGAGCCCAGAGCCCTGATGGAGCGCGGGGGACGCATTGATGCAGGAGATAGTGGCGGCAGCCGCCCGGGGTGGGAGTGGAGGGGTGATTTAGCACCTTGGAAGGCAAGACAGGCAGGACCTGTGCTTCAGGGACGGAGCCGCAGGCTGCTCCCATCCATCCCCTGTGAAGGCAGCAGTGACGGAGGAGGCCTTGCGGAGTGGGGCGGGGGGTGGCGGCCAGGGGAGAAGCACAAAGCCGGCTTGGCTCCGGAGTGCAGCCTCCAAGCACATTTCACCTGCACCATTCAAACAAATTCCAGGGCAGCTTTTCTCCGGGAAAAGGAAGGGTGGTTCAAAGAGACCATAATGAATTGGCTGAAATAAATAGCTAATTAGTTCCAGATAGCTTCGGAGCTTCGCGGAAGAGCTTGCCGAACGCTGCAGTGGGCAGCTGCCACCCCTGCCCCGCTGGACGCAGGGACACAAGGCTGAGCCCAAGAGGGAGTTCCCAAGCCAGCAGTTTTAGACAGGAGCGCTCGCCCGGACACCTCCCCTTAGCTACTGGAGGTGGCTTCATCCTCGCGGCACCAGGGAAAGAATAGGCATGTGGAAACAGGACCTGGGCTTCATTCCGGGTTCTGCAGCTGCCGCCTTAGACACCTGGAATGGCTTCTCCGAGTGCGGTTTTCTCAACTGAAAAAGGAGATGAAGCCAAACTATTTCCCACCGTGACTGCTCCCAGGGTTTTTGTGAGACTCAAATGAGAAAAGGTTGTGGCACCAAACAGTGGCTATTATCACCCATTGGACACTACCTTCATGAAGGAAGGGCGTCTGTTTGACTCACTTTTGCACCGCCCCCTGTGTTTAATATAATGCCTGGCATGAATATTTGTTGAATCTTGCTGAGTTAATGGGGACTCTTCACTGCCCCAGTGGTACCTCTAGTCATCCACAAACAGACTGAGTCCAAGAAAGTTGGGGGTCTGACCTAGGGGTATTCAGGTGTGACCCTGCCCTAGAGCCAACCCCAAATAATGTTGGGATTGACCATCACCTTGGAAGACAGAATGGGGAGTTATCTAAAATTTGATGGAGGGGGCGGCCCTGGAGTGACTTGCTTCTCCTGTTCCTCTCCGGCTTTCTGATTCAGAGGCAGAGATGGGGAGGGATGGGGCCACTTTGTGACCTTCACACACTATTCAGTCTGATATCTGGAGACCTACAGTATATCAATCTTCTTGCACTGCATACACATTCCACATTAATTATAATTCAGATACAACCAGCAGTTAAGTGGCAGTTGACTAGTTGATATGTTTTGTAGACATGTAATCAAACATTTATTAATTTTGATTTCTCAGTTCCCTTTTTGCACCGTGGGGCCAATCAATTCTTTTTTCAGGTAGCAAACATTTCTGGAGGCCTTTGCAAAGTTCACAGGTCCCAGGAACCAGGCCCATCACTGGATAAAAAAACAGCTGGGGAGGGAAAAGGGTATCTTGGTGCCAGGATACCCCGTGCTCTCCCGGAGAGCGGGGAAGCAGCAGGCCTGTGGCTTCAGTACTTTTGCAGGAAATCGAAGAAATGCTATGTTCCCAGAAACAGCCACCAGATGCTGTGTGAGCCTGGACAAGCTGTGTGGCTCATCTGGGCTTCAACTTTTCCCTTAGAATAGGATTTGAGAAACAGGGACGGAGAGGGGATCACCACGCATTCTCTCCCCAAAGCCAGAAGATGTGACTGACAGCATGGGGCGTGGGAGGGGCAGTGTGGCCTGGACCCCTGGAGCTGAGCTGAGGGCATGTCTGTTTCCCCCTGGGAGGCAGAGATCCCCGCCCCCCGCCCTCCGTCATGCAGAGTGAGCTGGCCCTCCCCCTGCAGTCCCTGCAAAGCAAGAAGGGATCTGGTCAGACCCAAGTCCCATTATACCAGCTCCCTGCCTGCTATGGACTGAATGTGTCCCCACAAAATTCATATATCGATGCCCCAAGCCCAGTGTGACGCATTTGGAGAAAAAGCCCTCAAGGAGGTAAGTAAGTACAGTTAAAAGAGTTCATATGGGCGGGACCCTGATCTAATAAGATTAGTGTCTTTCTGAAAAAGAGACAGGAGAGTGCTCTCTTCCCCTCTCCTGTTTCTGACACCAAACCAATCCTATAATTCTCCAATACCAGCTGGATGTCCTACCATTCAATCCTATTGTGACACTAACTGCCTGGAGTTAGCATCAGACTCCACGGGTTTAAGGGATCAGTCCCACAAGACTGCCTCACTTCAGAAACCAGTCACAAGACCTGGGGACCACTTGCACTTCTGACCAACTGTCTATAAATCAGGGGTTCTCATGGACCCCTCTCAGGTTCAATAATTCCCTAGAACATTTACCAGTTTATTATAGAGGCTACAACTCAGAAATAGCCAAATGCAAGAGTTGCATTGGACCATGTTTTGCGGGCCGGGGGGGGGGGGGCAGAGCTTCCATGCTCTTTGGGAATGCTGGAGTGCTGCCTTTCCAGCACATCAGTGTATTCACCAACCTGGAATCTCTCTGAACCCTGTGGTTTAGGGGTTTTTATGAAGGTTTCAATATGTAAGCACGATTGATTGAATCATTGCCCATTAGCGATTGAACTGTATTCCAGTCCCACTCCCTTTCCTGGAGGGGGGGATGGGACTGCAAGTTCTAACCCTCTAATCATGGTCTGTCTTTCTGGCAACCAGCCCCCATCTTGAAGCTATCTACCCACCACCCACTCATCCCAGGAGTCATCTCATTAGCATACAAGAGACACTCATCCTGCAGGAGATTCCTAGGGTTTTAGGCATTCTGCCAGGAACCAGGACAAAGACCAAATGTGTTTCTCAAAGACAGTCCCCAATGTGCACGAAGAGTGTGTCCCCTGCAGAGAACATGAGATTCCTCTGCGAGGGACGTTTTCTAGACCGGCATCAGCCTGTCCATAACATCGGTAATCAGGCCGCAAGAGAAACACTAGAGAGAAGGAAAGGAGGAGAAAGCTACTCTCCCAGTTTCTTTGAGCCCCTTCACCGAGGACGCAAGCATCTGTCTTCCCTCCATTTTCCAGGCTGCGTCTTTGTGTCTAGGGAGCAGGACCCAGCATCTCGTTGGTAAATCATGTGCCCTATCCCAGTTTCTTCAGGCACTTACATGGACTGGCATTGATGGATTCATAACAGTGAGTCCCCTTCCTCCTCTTCCCACCCAAACATTCGACCATCCCACTCCCTAGAATATGGGGAGGCTTCTGGGAGTGTGTGGACAGAGAGATGGAAACAAACTATGCCGTTGGTGATTTTCCTTTCTGGATTTTGTAAGCCAGTTCTGTTTCTGGGTGAAATCAGATCCATGTGGTCCTAATTCACGCACACACTGGGCAAAGGTTTGTGCATCAGAGAGAAGGAGGTCCCAAAGGCCCATTTTAGTTGATTTAACAAATCCCTTTCAAGTTTTTTTCATTAGGAAGCAGAAGTTTCCTGTTCCTAAACTGTACACACACGTGCAGGCAAACCCGCATACCCCCACCAGTTCCAAATCCTGTATCTCTCCAAACCTGAGGACTGGAACATCCCCGTGAACCAAGAGTTCAGGAACACTTTTTCCCTCTTCTTGACTTAGCTTCTGCTGGGAAATGCAATGGAGCCTGGGAAGAACTTGCAGGTTCTTCCTGGGAGGACACAGGCAAAGTGCCCTCCTTGCTCGATGAAGCCAGCGCCCCTGCGGACCCTCCTTTTCCCACACAGCCCCGTCCCAAGAAGAAGCGGTGGCTGCAAATGCACATCTTGAGCCTGGGTTGACTTTGGTTTTGGTGGGAGGACCCTGGGCTGAGAACAAAGACCCACAGGGAATGGGGCAGCCCTGAGACAGGTCACCAGTTTCCCGTCCTCTCTGTTGGGCAGGACCTTCCAGAGGCACCTGGCCAGTGCTCCACCTCCCAAAGCCAGATGCAGTATCGGGTGCACAGAGCACCAGAAGAGGAGTCCAGAGACCTTGGTGGTGGCCCCAGCTCCCCAGTTACTGGCTGTGTGACCTGGACCACGTCACTGCACTGCTGATCCTCTTTCCTTCCTCTGTGAAACAAGTGTAATGAACCCTGACCATCTCCCACAAACAAATGGTAATGGATGTCAGTATGCTTTGCCAAGCCCTATGGAGATGTTAGGGCTACCTGTCTTAGCTGATGTCATTAGCAGTCCTATTTATAAACCTTTCCAGGGCGAGGGATACTGCAGCTCCCCCTAATAACAGCTGCTATTGTCTCATAACTGGGAAGTCCTTCCTAGCATCCAACCTGAATTGCTTCTGAAACAACTTATCTCCGTCATAAGCGGACCTGAGTATACACATGATTGATGTGTTCTTACTGTTTTCTGTGCACACACACACTCTGCGCAGATCCCACTGCAGGAGGGTGCGCTTGGTGAGGAAGAGGAAGGCAGGAGTCTGGGAGCTTCCCCCGTCTGAGCCCTGGACCATGCAGAACCTTGAGTCGCACACCACTGCCATTGCCCAACCAGTCACAGAGTGAAGTCGGACTGCCGGGAGGGTGTCTCCACTTTTCTCATCAGGAGGAAAGTAATATGAGCAGCTTTGACTGTTTTTCAAATCAACCAGTATGAAATCCACCCAGAACTCGGGATATGAAATGTGTCATTTTCATCTGTGAAATTTGCACCCACTGACCTCATATCCTCCCTGAAAATGGGGGACTTGCTCACCTCCTACCTCCAATTTAATCTGCATCTGATGTGTTGGCGGACCTCAGACCCACCTGCATCTCTTGGAGCCATTTCCTTCCACTTAGGAGTGAATGATTGTTCCAGTGAGCCAGGCTGATGGGAACCACACCTATCCCGCATGGGTGCCTCTCTCTTTCTCTCTTGCCCTCTCAGGACCTCGCCTAGCAAACACAGAGGCTCCAGCATCCTGAGATTTGCAGTCTGTCTCTGTCTACACCCACAATTCAATCACGCAACCCTGAGTGGGCGTAAAAACTGATTTTCTCTCCTAATGACTCCTTTAACTGAGCTGATGGTTGCCCTCCCTCCGGGCTTTGTAGGTAAGAGCGCTGAAGGCAGACGGCCCCCTCGCCTCTGCCCCTCTGCCCCTCCTCCCCTGGAGGCAGAGGTGCCCAGATGCACACATCGCGCGGATGTGCAAGAAGGAGGGGAGATCAGGCTGAGGGACAGGAGGAGGCTGCATGGTCCCCCTGGGCTCTCCCTCTCCTGCCATTTCCATCTCAATGCTATTAACCTCGCTCTGCATGTGCCGTTAATGGGCTGGGAAGGACAGATCACCCCTCTTGCCTGCAGAGAGGAGGGGGCTGCCACTTGTTGCCAACCTCAGAATCAGCTTAGGGTGCTGGGAGAGCAGGACTGGGGCCAGGCAGGCCTTGGCTCGTGGCCTGGCCCTCCACTGCCTGACCGTAGAGAGAAGGACATAGCTCCCCATGGCGGCGCGATCGGCAGCTGGCAGGAAAATTCCTCATGTTCACTTTCTCCTCCATCGATCTTCAGCTCTCCTCCTCAGCAGCCAGGAGACTCCAGAACGTACACTTCCCGAGTGCAGAAAAAGGACCTGTGAATAATAATCCCTTTTATTTGATTAACTCTTCTGCATCTGCTATTTGGATTTCTTAACTCACCAATGTGCCCGGGAAGGAGAGGGGGCTGCGTTGCTTAATATTTCCAAGTGGTCCCACAGAAGAACAGAATCAATGTAACCCAAGATCTGCTGCACTTTTAAAATCTCCGTGCTGTGGCATCGTCACTGTTGATTGAGAGTCTACTGGGGGTTTTTTTGGTTTGTGTTACTTTATTTTTATTTTGGTTTTGTTTTGTTTTATTTTTTAGAGATGAGGTCCCCTATGTTGCCCGGGCCGGGAGAGTCTGCTGTTGAAATGCCGGAATATGTATTACTCCAGGAGTTAGAGACAAACCACACCTGAATCAACCTCAATTCTGAACTGATTCTGAAGACAGTCACGTGTAACTAAGTCCATGTGTGTCAGGGGCCGACTGAACAACTGAAAATTCTCTTTATTTTTTTTTTTGGCTTTTTTTTTTATTTCAGCATATCATGGGGATACAGATGTTTAGGTTACGTATGTTGTCCTTACCCCCCCAAGTCAGAGCTTCAAGTGTGTCTATCCCCCAGATGGTGCACATTTCACTCATTATGTATGCGTATATCCATCACCTCCTCCCCCCTCCCCCCTGCCCGACATCCAATAGATGTTATTCTTATATGTACACATAGGTGTTGATCAGTGAAACCAATTTGCTGGTGAGTACCTGTGGTGCTTATTTTTCCATTCTTGGGATACTTCACTTAGCAGAATGGTTCCAGCTCTATCCAGGAGAATACAAGAGGTACTATATCACCGTCGTTTCTTATAGCTGAATAGTACTCCATGGTATACATATACCACATTTTATTAATCCACTCATGTATTGATGGGCACTTGGGTTGTTTCCACATCTTTGCAATTGTGAATTGTGCTGCTATAAACAAGTTGGCATTTTAATAGGGATTGCATTGAATCTGTAGATCACTTTGGGTAGTATAGACATTTTAACGATGTTGATTCTGCTGACCCACGAGCACGGTATGGTTTTCCACCTGTTTATGTCCTCTGCTATTTCCTTCCTCAGTGATTCATAGTTCTTCCAGTAGAAGTCTTTTACCTCCTTAGTTAAATATATTCCTTGGTGCTTTATTTTTATTGTTGCTATTGTGAAGGGAATTGAGTCTGGGATTTGATTCTCGGTATGACTGCTGTTGACGTATATGAAAGCCTCTGATTTGTGTGTATTGTTTTTGTATCCTGAGACTTTACTGAATTCATTTATCAATTCCAGGAGCCTCTTGGTTGAATCCTTGGGGTTTTTTAGATATAATATCATGTCATCAGCAAAGAGCGATAGTTTGACCTCTTCTGCCCCCATTTGGATGCCCTTGATTTGCTTCTCTTGTCTGATTCCTCTGGCTAGGACAGCCAGCACTATGTTCAATAAAAGCAGTGATAAAGGGAAACCGTCTCTGGTTCCAGTTCTAACTGAGAATGCTTTCAATTTTTTCCCATTAAGTAT
>CAUYSK010020407.1:0-92500 GCA_963575035.1 Avahi laniger
TTTAGTTGTCCGATTAATTTCTTTCTATTTTTAGTAGAAACGGGGTCTCGCTCTTGCTCAGGCTGGTTTCGAACTCCTGAGCTCAAACAATCCGCCCGCCTCGGCCTCCCAGAGTGCTAGGATTACAGGCGTGAGCCACCGTGCCCAGCCCACTTTTTAGTTCTTAAGTCCTTTTTTTATTAAACTAATTTAATGGACCAAAGTGTTATAATAGTGATAATTATATAAATAAACCTATTAGATTGAGAATGTATTTAGAGAGACATTAACAATAATTTTAAGGGCATTAGTTAAAAGACATTACATGGAGAAAAGGTTGTTAATTTTTGCATTAACGATATCATTTTCAAAGTTATCATCACTTCTGTTACTCTTAGCTACCATAGCCTCAGAAAAACCAATCTGAAAAGATACAATGTTACTCAAAGAAGTGATGCTGTTACTTCTCTTGCCTGCTCTGTAAAATCTGTATAATGTAAAATGAAGTACCTCTAAGTTAGCAACATACTTGGGCTGCAGTCACTGACATACTTAGAATTTACAGACACTTCCCAGAATGGCTAGTGATTATGCCTCTACTTGGCAAAATAGCTAGCTGATTAGTCCCAGCAGAAATGACATATCCCAAGCTGGAACTACTGTCATGCCTTGGTAATGGGAAATAAATTCTTTAAGATCAGAAACAATGTCAGCTGTATTTAAAATGACACTGGAAACCACATTATAATGGACAATTGTGCAGAGGTGAGCAGAGACTAAAACGAGATAATAGGATTTTAAAAATTTGATTTTATTGGTTCTCTCCTCTATTTGCATTTTTCATCAGGATAACCTCTGCCTGTAAGTTCTACCCTGGAAATTTTTTCTCCTTCAATTTATTCTGGGTGTCTGGGTTGATTGAAAGGCAATAAATGTGTAGACTTAGAAAGCCTGAATGGGTTGACAGAATTTTTGGTCTCTCTGAAAATTCATGTATTGATTTGACAAGACAGTTACATTTTGTGCAGCTCTGAATACTGTAGTCATCATTTCAAGACAACACAAAGCTTAGGCAAAGGCTTCAGGAGAAGCACTGGTGTGTCTGGACACCTGGAACATCTCTGAATCTCAGACTGGAAGAAACGTCCACATGGCATCTGGTTCATTCACACTTGTCGGGAAGGAAGAGAGACTCCTAAGTGATGAGTTTAGTGTATTCTCTTAAAAATCTCCAGAGAAGGACCACTGCCACATGGCTCTGTACATTAATGCTGAGCATACCTCCAAGCTATACTTTTCCTAGTATCATTAAAACTCACTGCATACAAATAACTAACAGACAAACAACCCCATTAAAAAGTGGTTAAATGACATGAACATTTTTCAAAAGAAGACATAAAAATGGCCAAAAAACATATGAAAACATGCTCAACATCACTAATCATCAGAGAAATGCAAATTAAAACCACAATGAGATCACCTTACTCCAATCAGAATGGCTATTATTAAAAAGTCAAAAAATAATAGATGTTGACAGAGATGCAGTGAAAAAGAAATGCTTATACAATGTTAGTGGGAATGTAAATTAGCACAACCTTTATGGAAATAAGCATGGAGATTTCTCAAAGAACTAAAAATAGGATCTGCCATTTGATCCTACAATCCCACTACTGGATATTTACCCAAAGGAAAAGAAATCATTATATCAAAAAGATACCTGCATTCAAATGTCTATTGCAGCACAACTCACAATCACAAAGCTGTGGAATCAACCTAAGTGCCCATCAACTGATGAATGGATAAAGAAAATGTGGTATATATATACCATGGAGTACTACTCAGTGATAAGAAAGAACGAATTAATGTCTTTTGTAGCAACTTAGATGGAACTGGAGGCCATTATCCTAGGTATCTCAGGAACAATAAACCAAATACCACATATTCTTACTTATAAGTGGGAGCTAAGCTGTGGGTATGCGTGGTCATATGGAGTGTCTTAATGGACATGGGAGACTCAGAAGGGGGAAAGGTGGAGGGGGTGAGGGATGAAAAATTACCTCTCGGGTACAGTGTATACTATTCAGGTGATTGGTACATAAAGCCAGCCCAGACTTCACCACTATATAACATATCCATGTAACAAAACTCTACTTGTACCCTCTAAATCTATAGGATAAAACCTCACTGCATACAATTATCTTCTTGGGCAAGGAAAGAACCAGCCTTCTTATGACAATACTTCACATATTCTTAGCATTCTCTGAGAAATTACGGTGTTGTGCCAGAAGGCAGGATATTAGCAAATATTATTCTAATTTTAAGAAAGAGCCCAAAATGTTAATCTCCAGAAAAAAATGCTTGAAAGATGATTTAACAGAAAGAAAATAGTGATAACCAGAGGCCAACATGAAGTCATGATGAATAAGTGATGTTAACATGACCCTATTTCTTGTTTCTGAAAGGAATCCTCAACTGATGGCTAAAGGGAGCACTGTGGACGTAGTAAGTTTTGATTTTAGTAGGGCGTTGACAAAGATTCACAATATCCTTGTAGGCAAGATGCAGAAATGTGGGGCAGATCATGGGATAGTCATTTGGGTTCATAGCTATTCCAACAGTCACATCTAATAGACACCGATGTCAACTAGCATTATCTTTTGTGGTATGTCACAGGGCTTGGTACTGTCAACATTTTGCATTGGTATCTCAGAAGAAGAGAGAGCATGAAATTCAATTCAGTCCACATTTATTGAGGGATAACTGTGCAGCATACTTGTGAGGTACTAAGGGAAGAAAGCAGAATAAGAAAGAACCCAGTATTCAATGTAGTATATTGGCAAGAAGACGGCATTTGAAATCATAAGACCTGGTACTCCTCAGTCTTGCCATTTACTATTTCTGTGACCTTAGATAAGTCAATTTATATTTCTTTTTTAGTCTTTTTTTTTTTTGCCCCTTTTATGATGTGTTCAATAATTTACATTTCTCTGCATCAGTTTTACTTATCCTCCAAACTGGGAAAATAGAGATAATTACCTACAAGAATTATTGTGAGATTTTCATGTCAAAGTCTATGAAAAAGTACTTCATAAAATGGGAAAAAGAAGCTTCACTGAGCCTGTGTTATGTCACTTGATCTGCAGGAAAATTCGCTGCGTTAGGTTCTATCAATGGCTTCATTTTATAGGTGAGAACACTGAAGCACAGAGAACATAAATGAAATCTAAAAGTGCTATGTTAGTACAGAAGAGAAGGGGCAATTTTGCTTACGTGCATTAGGGGAAATGAAAAAGGAAGTGGTGTTTGAGTGGCACCATACTGGTTGGTTAGGAGTTTTTCAGGAGGAAGTATGGCAAAGGGGCATTTTAGGAAAGGAAAACCGCATGGTCAAAAGCATAGCAGTGTGAATAGACAAGTGTGTTTCAGGAAAGACAATGGCCTGAAGGGGTAAGAGTTCCAGGAAAGAATGGTGGAGACGGTGGTGGGAAAGCTAAGCTGGGGTCGGATTCTCGAGTGTGTTGGCACTATGAACCATGGATGACTTAGCGGTGGAGAAGTGAATCATTGAGGCTTTGGGAAGATATTCCAGGGAGCAGGATGTAGGATAGACGGGAGAAGTAAAATCTTCTGGGAGGTAATTTGGAAAGTTCTCACAATAGATCTGGAAAACGGCATTAAACTGGAGGAATGAAATGGAAACAGGTGGATTTAACCGAATTTGGTAGTGCATTAAAGAGGCAGGTGAGCAAGAGAGAAAGGTGGATATCTTAGTATTGTGGATTTTATTAAGGAATTAAACCGAGAACTAAAATTCCAAATGATTGAGATAGTAAGTAATAATTTTCTTCTAGTTTTCTGTCATCTTGAGATATGTTAATACACACATTTAAGAAGAAGTTTATATATGAAAATCCTTCAACTTTCAAATTTGCCTAGCTATGATTTTGACATTGGAAAATCCAGCGATGTACCTTTGTTGTACACCAAAGTGAACAGGAAGAAAAGGAGAACCAGGCACCACTGAACATAGCTCTCTTTTGAATACAGATAGAATTTTTAAATATTAGGTATAATATTTTTAAAAAGTATATTCTGAGAAATACTTTTTTTGAAGATTATCCCTCTCTGCAGGAGGGGATCAAAATGTAAATCTTAGTTTTGTGCCTTTGCAATCTATGAGTTAATGCTGCAGTTCCCAACTCCCAAGCCATGGACAGGTACTGCTCTATGGCCTATTAGGAACCGGGCCCACAGCACGAGGTGAGCAGTGGCCAGGGAGCGAAGCTTCATCTGTATTTATAGCCGCTCCCCATCGCTTGCATCACTGCATAAGCTCTGCCTCCTGTCAGATCAGCAGTGGCATCAGATTCTCATAGGAGTGCGAACCCTGCTGTAAACTGTGCATGTGAGAGATCTAGGTTGCACACTCCTTGTGAGAATCTAATGCCCAATGATCTGAGGGATAGCTGAGGCGATGATGCTAGTGCTGGGGAGCAGCTACAAATACAGAATATCATTAGCAAAGAGGTTTGACTGCACAATAAATGTCATGTGCTTGAATCATCCTGAAACCAAGCCCTGCCCTGCTCCATGGAAAAGTTATCTTCCATGAAATCGGTCCCTGGTGCCAAACTGGGGACTCCTGAATTAATGCATTAAATATTTTGCTACAGGACTTCAATATGTATTAACACTAGACAGATAAATGACTCTACTTCTTGCTTTCTGGGAGGGAGAAATGAGGAGGAAGGAAATGGCTATTGTGATGTTGATGAAGTATGTTCCCGAAGATGTGCTAACTTCATTTCTTAATAAGTACTGAAGATGCCATCATATTAAGTAGGGTTTTGTAACCTAAGATCAATGGATAAGCTTCAAAGATTCAAGAACCTACTGATGCAAAATGAATGTACCTTGGGAGAGGCTCTATAGATTTCATCAAATCTTTAAAGGGATCTATGACACCCAAAATAAAACAAATCACTGTTAAAATGATGTAGAGTAAGTGTTTCCTTCCTCCACAGAACAGATACAACTGTGAAGTTTTAAAAATGAACACGAGAAGTTTCCAATTTAAAGACACCTATGTTTGTGCTTAAACAAGGCAAAAATGTTTTCTTTACCTAATTAGCACTCTCTAAATTATTGATTTGTTGTTTCATGTTTAGATACAGATATTCTTAAGGCTGGAGTATACAGACAATCCTAATAAAACAGTGAACCTACCAATTATTTTCTCTTTATGATTCTTTATATCATAAGGAGGCTAGATAGGATTTCAGAAGTCATTTAGCGCAACACTTAGCTATAGGCAAATCCATATCCACATCATCCCAGATGGAGGACTGTTTATTTTTGAGAATCTTGAGTTCCCTCATCCTCCCTTAGTAATCAGTTTGTATGTATCATAGCAGGAACCCCTGGCATTTGAAGATTTCGCCACTGTGAAGAGTTCAGAGACATTCCCAGCATACATAAATGTGACAGAGATTTTTCTCTCTTTCGTCTGTGTTTGCCAGTCTGGGCTGCTCTACTATGCCATCAGAGTTAGTGTGTGAATAATGTGTGTGAATAAATACTCCAGAAATGACAGTGGTGCTGGTGGGCATTTCGGAATAGATTAGAAAGCTGAAAGTCCCTTGCCAAAGGAAACTATCCTCCAAAGACAGGAGCAAAGGAGGCGACCCAATTAGTCTTCACTTCTCTAATTTCCCTGATTACATATCTCCTTTTACCCCACGTGCTATACCTCAGAAGTTCCCCCAGACATAGACCTAATCAAGAAGGCAGAGTGTCGATGCAGTGCAATTTAAATGAGAGCTGTGTTATGCTAAGATATGTGACCAACAAGGAGACCTAAACAACAGGGGAGCCCCTGAGGCATGGAAAGTGGCTGGTCCAGATAACGTGCTACTGTGGATTTCAAAGCAAATGAGGACAGAAACAACTGAATGTCAGCTCCTATTTGGGGAACTTCATTGGGGAGAGGGCAACTTTCCTGGGGACTGGGGCGTGGCAAACCAAGACTTATATTACACTCCATATTTGAATCAGCAGATGCAGATTGGCATTTCTTTGGCTAGAGTTCTTGGTTCTGGGGGATGTGAGTAAGTATAAATCCTGGAAATGAAAGCAAATCTTCGCAACCCTCTGGGGGCTCTGGAATCACCAAGCACTGATACACCAGTGCAGTAGGATATGTGGAGTCACGAAGGGAAGGTCTTAATCAGGAAAGAGATTTTCCTTTTAAAAATTTAAATTAATTTCTTTTTCATATGTTGAAGTCCAGCTCACACTGAGCCCTTCTTTGGACTTACTTTTTCAAGCAGTGAAACAGAGGGGTTAAGAGGACAAACTCTGGAGCCCAACTGCCTAGATTCAATTCTGGTTCCTCAGTAGCTACTTAAGAGCTGTAGGAAATGGGCAAAGCATTTCACCTATTAAGGCCTCAGTTTCACCATTTACAAAATGGGCATAAGCATGGAATATAATGTGTAGACAATGCCTGGCATAGAGGAAGTTTTAAAATAATCCTGTGGTGTGGATTAAATAAGTATAAAACATTTGGCACAGTGCCTGCCAGAGTCAATGATACTTTTGTTACTATGATTACCGTTGATGATGACAACAACAGAAAAAGTCATGGAGAAAGTTGGAGAGGTCCATGTGCCAAGGTCACAGAAAAAGACGGAGAGAAATATAGTGACCCGCACTGAGCAAAGCTTAACATTTCGGACCTTTAAGCAAGGGAAAAGAAAGATGCATACAATGGTAATAAATTAGGGGGAATATTGGGAGTGCGGAGAAATTATCATCACTGTTTCTTTTTATTTGTGTCTATTATGTGGTGGTGGGGTGATTACCAGTTTTATTGGAATGTTTTATAAGCTGCTAGATTTACTTACTGAGAATGAACAGATAAATAGGCATGTTATTCAGCTGTGTCATGTCATGGGTTCTCATCGGCTCTTCCACTAACTTTCAGAGAAGGTTAATCAACAAGGCAAGTTCACTGCGGAGGAGGGGGAGGGGAAGAGCTGGATCTGTTGGGTGATTCATCTTACTGGAGGAACTTCTGCAGGCAGCAGTTCCGAGGAGGTGGAGGCTTTCACGATATCGTGAGAAAGGCTCACGGGCAGGGTATGTCAGAGGAGTACACTTTGTCATTACACGATTTAATGGGATCTGGAACAGCTTCCTAAATCTTTCCTACTCCTGGATGTTCAAGGGTACCCTTTTTAATATTTTGTTTCTTGAAGGCCCCTTCTTACAGCACGGTGTCTTTAATCCTAAACTCTAGTTGCTTCAGAAGCATTTTTCTTGCATTTATTTGCATGATAGCCCCTTCTCATTCCCCACTCAGAGGGGACACGTCACCTTCTCAGGAAGACCTCTTGTGCTCCTCCTATTGAAATGGGTCTCCTACCCCCACCAGCCACCCCCTCCCATTACCTCTCTAAATAATATGCATAGTAGCAGAGCCTAGTGGTTAAGTGCATATGGTGTGGAGCTAGACGCCCCACGTTCAAGCTCTAGCTCTACTCCTTCAGCATGTGGCGCTGGATTTGCTAATTAACCTTTCTAGCCTTAGTCTCTTTATCTGTAAAACAGAAACCATGAAAATACTTTCCTGTAGGATTGTTGTAGGGGCTAACACATGTAATCTATGTCATGCTCAGCATATTGGAGTGCTGCTAACTATTGGCTTTTGTTATTTTAGCCTTCATTACTCTCTGAAATCACCTTCTTAATTTATTTACTTGTTTCGTCTGTCTCCTCCTGCTAGAATATAAGCACCATGAAAACAGGGATTTTTTATTGTTCCAATGCTGGGTTTCCGGGATCTAGAACGGGCTCCATAGGAACTCAATAAATCTTTGTCAAATGAATGGCTGAATACTCTAAGTATTTAGGATATTAGCTTATTCAATTTCAGGTCATGCAGTATAAACAGCTTTACTGAGGTGCCTGTCTGGTAAAACAAACAGAACACAATCTCCCTGGTCTCTTGCCTAGACCAAAATTCTATTTCTCCATATTATTTTTTCCCACATGTCCCACTTTTGTGCAGATCCAACATTTTGCAGCTTTATTATCTCTACTTTGTAGTCTAAAATTAAGAATGTTTTTGTTTATCAAAAATTAAATTATCTAATCATATTGAATTATACTAAATACTACTTTTTCAAACCATCTCACCACTTCCACCCTCCTTCCTTCCTGGGATACACTCCCTACAGGCCAGTAAAACCCAACAAAGGTAAAGAAAGAATGTAAGAGTTGAAAGAAGCTCCCATGGCTCCTAAAATCTGGAATGCAAAGAATGTGTCTTTCTAGCATTAAAATAACGACATCTGTAGTCTGCTTACAGAATTCCAAACTTGCTCATGCTACACAGTTAACTACTAATAAATGCGTAGTGTGCAGTAAGGCAGGGGAGTCCTAAGGATAGGGTCTGTTTTCTTTCCTCCAACACACTCCTTTGTGACAAGCCTCTGCAGGGTAAAGCTATGGCAGGCAGAACTGCCCAGTTGCCTCTCCTTTGCGTTGCACCCTGGTAAAGGTTAAGGATGCTCCACGTGTGCCTTTCAGACAATAGGACAGCTCAGCTAAAGGTCGTTCTTGGAAGGGCCTGCTTCCTCACCTTTCTTCTTTTTCCAAAGTCTTAATGTCAAAGAAAGTGCCTGGCTCTGACTTTTATATAGCTGCTAGTCTCCTGAAGACTTGAATAAGGTTTTAAGGCTTGATAATAGCTGTTAAGATCCCTGATGATGCCATGGTCACCCTAAAGAACTGAGCTATCAGAAGTTCTGAACTCTAAAACTGGGAAAGGTAACAACTGCTGGCCACACTGGCGGTACATTCCATTTCTGTTTGCCCTCCCACATAGAATAAATATTGTTTGAGAGATTGGTTAGTGTGTTGTAAAATTGGTAAGATTCAGGTTGCCAAAGGCATTTCGTAAATTTCATAGGTCTTAATTTATGTTGCAATGGTAATTGAAACGTTGGAATTTCTTGAGATTAGAAGGCTTTTATATCCTTAACCTTAAAATAATGATAATGTAGATTACGACTCCAGACTTGGTCTTTGCTTGTGAGGAACATATATTCTGTAAATGTTGAGTATTCTATGTATGCTGAAGTGTGACTGAATGTTCAATCATTGTAATTTCAAAGTTAAGGTTTCTAACATCCAACCTGATTTTGTTATCTATGTGCACAAATCTCGCTGGCCAAGATATTATTAAGATGGATAGTCTTTCTGTAAGGAGAAAGGGGGATTTGAAGGTGTGAGTGAGAAGTGGAACTCTCGTAGGTACAGATCTAGAGAACGCGTCTTAAGCACTGATAGGAATTTGGCTTGGCTTCTCTGTGGAAGTGAGTATCCAGCAGGTGCTGAAGCACTTGGCATATTATTAACCAGTGTTTTAAGAAAAGACAATAGGGGCATTTAGCACATCAGCAATGTCTGAAGTAAGGAGCAGAGGTGGAAAGGAGTTCCTAGCTTGATGACTGGAACACTCTGAGCTGCTCAGGATCACACGTGTTAATTATGTGGACCCAAAGCCCCTGGGAAGCTCGATGCACACTACCTAGGAATGGTCTGAGACAGAGATGTCTCCCCTCCCAGAACCCAGCTTACCTTATATCCCGATGATTTGATGTGCACACCGCGTTTGGTCAGAGTAGATTTCATTCGGATGAAAAAGGAACGCTCAAGGGAGTTGTCAGTGGTTAGCAGACTGGGGCTGGTTGACTCCACTGAGGAATACAAAAATACATACACACATGATTGAGATCTCTACACAGCCCCTCACCGCTACTGCTCAGGTGCAATCCTTGAGTTCACTAAAAATAAATGACTGATGGGTGCTAAGAGCAGTAGTAATCAATTTACCTCATTTAGAAAATGTTTACTTTGCAGAAAATAAAAAAGAAAAATTAATGTATCCAAAGCATCCTCATCCAGTTTCTAGTAAGAGCTTTTCAGGACTTTTCACTTCTAGCAGCTCCTTAAGTGGGGTCTAATAGTAACTAACTGCAGTTCACTTGAGGCTTGGCTGGTACGCGTGGAGAGAACTGTCATGAGAGAGGACCACGCAGATTTATGGGAGTGACCAAGGTATAAGCAGAGACACTTCTGATGAATAAAGACTTGCTCTTTGTTCTCCCTGAGAATCCCTTCTCAGATCATTTGCCTACTGGGAAATTTCCAGGAACCACAAAACTATCAAGGCTGGAGAGCCGTGTCCTGACCAATGTCCTTGACCTCTTGAGCTGGTTTTCTTCACCGTGGGGAATAAGAAGTCTTCTCAACTGACTTGATCATGAGGGATGAAAATGGGATATACAGACAAAAACAAATAAAAACTACTCATGATACTGGCTTTCCATTCCTGTCACTAATAGCAGCTCCGATAGGAGACAGTCTCTGTTTTTTCATCTCTCTTTCTGATATGAGAAAATAATGGTTTCTTCTCTTAAATAAGATACTCTTTCCTTTTACGTGTTTTTAGGCTAAGTAGAGTATATTTTTACTTACAGAACTAAAATGGTAGTCTGCAGTCTTGCTGATCTAAAAGCACCTTTATGCAAACACGCCAGAGACAATGTAAAATCTGTTTTCTTTAAAAACAAGCCTCTAATATACTTTTATAAATTTAAGTCTTTTCCTACAAAGAAATTAACTTTGGCCTTCATAAGCCTAATAAATACTCTACTCTAATTTTATTGTTTGTAAATAGTATTTTAAAGTTTTTCTTCTCTGAAAGTAAAAAGAGGTATGTCTAGCAGAAAACAGGATTTCTTTTGAGCACCTCTCTGCTAATACTCATTTTCTCTGGAGTAGGGGTAAATAAATATGTGTAACAAAGAGTTTTAAGAATTAAGTATATGTGAAAACAGTTATTAAAAATAGACAAACAGGAAAATAAGCTTTTAAAATTTAAATTATGAAATGTATTTCATATATGAGTATTTCTACAGGTGTAAGTAGTCTCTATTTTTCATATTAAGTTGATGCTCAGATGAAAGAAGAATAAGAACTACTTTAAGGACAGGAAACTTGCTATTTGTGGTCCGGGGCTTTTCTTATATCATTTGTATCTTAATATAACTATATTTTCCTATTTTTATGGCATTTCTATTCTGGGGTGATGAAATCACTGACAAGTGTCCCTTTCTTATGTGTCTCTCTTAAGGTTTTCTTTTTTTTTGTTTTAGAGAGCATGGATCTGATGTCATTTTAAATGTACAGCTTTTTATCACTCGAGGGAAAAGGAGAGCCATGTTATATTTAGTACTTTCATTTCTTCTGATTAAATATGAATTACTATGAAATTTTTCTCATCATCTAACACGCCATAATACGCCAACAGCTTTTTAATACACTATATAAGCACAAACTTCTGCTCTAAGAGTTTAATTTGCCCCTCTAATCCAATCACATCAACCTTATTTCTCTTATCAGAGATTCCCATTTTGAATTAAATGAGCTCATTAGTTTTAATCAAAAGCAGAGAGATCAAAACTTAAACGTAAATGCTTTAGATCAGAACTGTCAGTCAGCCGTGCAGTTCTATTTTACTAAAACACAAGATCAGAGACCCTTAGAACCAATTTTTTCTTGTAAGGGATGCCGAGAGCTTGAAGACGCTATATCCTTTTTTTTTTTTCTTCCCAAGGACAGATTATACATTTAAGGTTAGACTTAATTTACAGCAGCTTTTTCGTCCTGGTGGAAATGGAAAAGTATGCCAATCTGCTGTTGTCCCGTCCACATTTATTGGCACTGGTCCTTAGAGACTTGAACTAACGTGAAACCATCAGAATCCACACCACAAACTCAGCCTTAAAAATTCAGCTCTGTTCAGCAAGATCATGTTTGCAATAGCTGAGGAAAAATGAAACTTCCCAGACAAGTGAAATCTGCTTCAGGGCTGTGGTCTCGAATACCCCGACCCAGGAAGGAAGGAAGCATCTAACCGTAGGAGGGGGTAATTCAGGCGTTGTGAGAAATTATTTTCCATATAGAAAACTAGACGGTAACACACTTAAAAGGTACCTTAGAGACTACGGTGTGGGTGCTTCCGGCGGGGTGAAGACACAAGCTCTGCATGGGCTGTGGAGCCAAGCCCCGCGTGGTGCCCCGGCTGAGGCCGGAGTGAGCACTGCACCCCGCGTGACCACAGTGACTGCCTAGACACACAGGGGCAGAGATTCCACGTGGGACAACTGGTTGAAAGGAATGCGAAGGTTTTGCCCTCAGAAGCTGAGATTTAAACTCAAAATTGGTCCTCAAGTTTTATTTCAAGAGCAGAGGAGTATGGGGAGTCAGGAAGAAGGAGATGAGGCAACCTAGGGAAGAGCTTGACTTCTGATGACAATTTCTACTTTAATTGCATATGACTTCCGAGTTCTGAGGACGCGGCAGAAGGAATGAGCCATGCTGTCCCTTTCAAAGGGACACATAACAAACTTATGCACAGCACACACGTCATGGCCATGCATTCTTAATGGCTAGCAAATACACTTGTTTTATCCCAAATGTGACAATGGTGTCTCTCACATGAAAAGACATGCTATCTGAATGTGACAGACGAGAGCAGCAGCTTTAGAAGCAAATCTTTCTGTCTTAGGTGAGAGGCAGGATTCTGACGAAGGTTCTACTGGGGAAGAGCCGAGACAGCCCAGCCTGGGTGTGTGGGACCTGACTGTGGCGGTCAATGGAGGAGTGAGTGAGTGAGTGAGAGAGAGAGAGAGAGAGAGAGAGTGTGTGTGTGTGTGTGTGTGTGTATGTGTGTGTGTATGTGTGAGTGAGACAGGACGTCAAGAGAGGATCTAACAGTGAGAAAAGTCTCCTCAGGAGCGCTGCTCTGAAAAGACAGCAGAAAGAGTTTATGTCTAAGAAGCACTTTAGAGTGCTTTCTAAATATAAAATGCTTTTCTGTCAACTTTTTGAGGCAGGTCATGATTGCTGCATGCTCTGATAAGAAATTTGGGATTCAGAGAAGTTATATCTGCTGCCTGAGACACAGGAAACATCTATGGGTAAAGCTGAATTAAATGGTCAAAGCCCAGTTGTGCTCAGTTTTGACCTGCGGATTATAAAGTAGGAGCTGAGAAACAAAAATAAGACGCACATAACCACGAGCTACATAAAGAAGCATACTCTATTTTGCTGAATCTCAAGGGCCTCAACTTTTTAATAAATCTAAGTTATCTCAGCTCTTGAAATGCCAGTTTTTGCATATTTTGTAAAATTTATAGAATAATTTACAGCAAAAGTTGTAATAATTTTTATGTTGGCAAATGCCACCATAATGTGAAATCATATCTCTGTTACTCCACATCTGTTCACGATCCCCTAAGTGGCGTTGCAGTTGCGGCTCACTCTCCTCGTCACTGTGCAGGGGAAGCGGGTGGTGTGGAAGGTGGGAGGAGGAAGTGGCTGGGAACCACCGGGTTCTCGTCGGGCCGAAACTGGGGCAGTGTCCTCTCCAGGCTCCCTGCAAGAGTACGAGGCCAAAGCCTTTAAAAAGATAAACTTTCTCTCCTCAATGTACTCTAAATGTTTTCAGTGTAATTCTAGTGTCAGAACTCTCCAACTGCCACCAAATCCTGATTTGTGAGGGAGAAAAAAGATTAAGTTTCAAAAAAATGGTATTCCTCAATGGCAAATAAGGTATTTTTCCTTTTAAAGGGGAAATGAATTTGGGGGTAAGTAGTTAAGACTGAAGTTAAACATACTCTCTTCCCACGTCATTGCCTAAATGAGTCTTTTCTTTTTCAGATGTTCTGTGCACACAGGACAAACTAAAGGGCAGATATCCAAAGTGATGTGTTAAGACAAGAGAGATGTTGGTTGATTTTGCAATGATCTTGATAAAGCTGAATTATTTCACGGCCATATCCCGTCAGTTTTGTTAGAAATGGATGTGTTTTAGGACTTTAGAATGAGTACGTGTCCACTGAAATTTGACAAGTTGTTTCTTACGGAAGTTTTTCTTTCACATGAGGGGACTACACTTCCTCAGCCACTTAGAGTTGGGGGGTTCATGTGGCTTGCTTTAGTCAATGAAATGTGAGGCAAAGTCACATGTCACTTCCAGGGGGAATTTTCAAGAGCCAGTAGTGAAGAGCCACTTTCTGTTTCCCTCTGCCATGGGGACTGTTAACATTTTAGATGGTGGCTGCTCTACCAGCCTATCTTGGAAGACAGTGTGGGGCAGAACCCCCTGCCAACCCTTACAGAAATAAAGTTTTGTTACAATTTGGGTATTGTTTTTTACTACTGCATAACTTAGCTTATACTAATACAAAAGCCAAACCTTTATTATTATATAAAAAGAATCAGTATGTTGGCTAAGGTCAGTGGCACAGCAGGAATGGGATCAATATTTGTCTGATTCTAAAGGTCATGATGTGGCCAATATGCTGTTCTTTTTTTTGTTGTTTGTTTTTCTTGAGACAGGGTCTCACTCTGTCACCCAAGCTAGAGCACAGTGGCATTGTCATAGCTCATTGCAACTTCAAACTTGTAGGTACAAGCAATCCTCCTGCCTCAGCCTCTGAGTAGCTGGGACTATAGACATTCACTACCATGCCTGCTAATTTTTTCGTTTTTTGTAGAGACAGGGTCTCACTATGTTTTCCAGATTGGTCTTGAACTCTTGGCCTCAAGTGATCCTCCCACCTCGACCTCCCAAAATTCTGGGATTACAGGCATGAGCCACTGTGCCCAGCCTGTTCTCACAGTTATTGATATACTTATTTTATCTCCATTTAATCTTTTATGCTAGATATTTAAGGGCAGCAGGGATGACACAAGTCTAACTTGGATCCCCTATAGCACCTAGCATGGTTCCTTTGCTATATGTACCCAGAGAGAAATATATATACATTATATATATACATTATGTGTATCTAACTTCTTTACTCCAGGTATATTATTACATATTATATTGGGTTAGTGCAAAAGTAATTGCAGTTTTAGCATTGTTGAAATTTGCTGTGTGATATTGAAATACATTCTTAAATAAATATGGTTATGTTATACATCATTTTAATGTGCATTTCTTGCTTTATGTTTTTTTGCTAATGACTTATTACTTGCTGTTTATATTTAGACTATGGAAATGATGTTAGACAAAAAGCAAATTAGAGCAATTTTCTTATTTGAGTTCAAGATGGGTTGTAAAGCAGAGGAGACAACTCGCAACATCAATGCATTTGGCCCAGGAACCACTAACGAACGTACAGGGCAGTGGAGGTTCAAGAAGTTTTGCAAAGGAGAAGAGAGCCTTAAAGACGAGGAGTGCAGTGGCTGGCCATCGGAAGTTGACAATGATCAATTGAGAGCAATCATCACGGCTGATCCTCTTACAACTACAGGAGAAGTTGCTGAAGAACTCGATGTCGACTGTTCTGTGGTTATTTGGCATTTGAAGTAAATTGGAAAGGTGAAAAAGCTTGATAAGTGGGTGCCTCATGAGCTGACTGAAAATCAAAAAAATCATCATTTTGAAGTGTCGTCTTCTCTTCTTGTATGCAACAACCACGAACCATTTCTAGATTGGATTGTGACGGTGACAAAAAGTAGATTTTATACGAGAAGCAGCGATGACCAGCTCAGTGGTTGGATTGAGAAGAAGCTCCAAAGCACTTCCAGAAGCCAGTTTGTACCAAAAAAAGGTCATGGTCACTATTTCGTGGTCTGCTGCGGCTTTCTGAATCCTGGCAAAACCGTTATATCTGAGAAGTATGCTCTGCAAATTGATGAGATGCACTGAAAATTGCAACGTCTGCAGCTGGCGTTGGTCAACAGAAACGGCCTGATTCTTCTCCGCGACAATGCCTGACGGCATCTCGCATAACCAACACTTCAAAAATTGAACAAATTGGGCTACAAAGTTTTGCCTTAGCTGCCATATTCACCTGACCTCTCCACAACCGATACCACTTCTTCAAGCATCTTGATAACTTTTTGCAAGGAAAACGCTTCCACAACCAACAGGATGCAGAAAATGCTTTCCAAGAGTTTATCAAATCCCAAAGCATGGATTTTTACGCTACAGGAATAAACAAACTTATTTCTTGTTGGCAAAAATGTGTTGATTTTGTAGTGGTTTCTATTTTGATTAATAAAGATGTGTTTGAGCCTAGTTATGATGATTTAAAATTTGCGATCTGAAACCGCAATTACTTGTGCACCAACTTAATATATCCATACATACATGTGGGTATATATATTTGGTAATGAATATTTATTAATATCTTTACAGTCTAGTTTCTCAACAGTAGGCCAAGCATGGTAAAAAATAAATCTTTTCTCACTGAAATTGTCCCAGAGGATTTTATGTTTATCTGGAATGACATCTGTGATATTTTTAAAATGCTCCAAATTCTTTGAAACTTCACCTTCCAAAAGGTGGAGCTACTTCCTCTCCCTTTGAGTGAGTGTGGCCTAAACTTGGTGACTTGTTTTTCATATGTACCATATGGTGGAACTGATGTTGTGTGATTAACTTAGTGGCTCCCTCCTTGCTCTCTCTTGGGTCATCCACTCTGAAGGAAGCCAGCTGCCATGTTGGGATGACACGTAGGCAGTCCTACAGAGAGGCCAATGTAGCGAGGAACTGAGGCTTTCTGCTGACTGTCACATTAGTGATCTTAGATGTGGATCATCCAGCCCCCAGTAAGCCTTCAGATGACCATGCACTGGCTGCCATATTGACTGCAACCTCATGAGAGACCCTGAGCTAGAACTACCCAAGTCAGCTGCTGTTAGATACCTGACCTGCAAAAACCATTAAATATGTGAGATATCTTTGCCTTTTTTAAGCTGTCAATATTTGGGGTAATTTGTTATACAACAAGAGATAATCAATGTCCACACAGAACCTCTTTTTGGAAAAATCACAGCCTTGTTTTGACACATGACAATCACATACATGGGTAAAACTCATGGATAGTGAGAAGCAATGCATGGCCTAGTGTGTCAATAACTGGTGAATTCACATGTATAGGGAAAACTACCTACAATACTGATTTTTATAAGTAGGATCTGTACTTCCAAAGATAAGTGCTCAATTGATTTTTTAAAATGGGCAATTTGCAAAAGATGCTATCAACAGTGCCATCTACAAGACTGTGAACTCTTGAAAGCCAGGGATGATATCTTATTTGTCTTTTGTTGCATCTATTTCCTGCTGTTCTCCACCCTTCCTCATCCCCCCAAGTGCCTAGGATTGTGTTTTATAGAAGTATGCACTCAGTTACACATGTTGAAATAAAGTGACATTCAGATGCTTTCTTTTAAGAAGAATTCTCCCTTTTACCCCTGCCACTCTCTCACACTAAGCAATATCTTGTTCCAAGAAGTCTTTTGAGGGGAGGGAATCATTATGTCCTGTCCTTGTATTCATCTCTAAGGAAGTGTTTTCTGCAAAGTGTTCTTTTGAGAGTCCTGGGCCCATTGGGTTTGGTAGTTAAAAGAAGATTGGCCTGATTTCTCCCAGAAGTAGAGAATACTTTGTTCTCTGTCTTTTGAGAGTCTGGCCTGTCTTCTACCATGTGCCAGGGCAACTCTGAAGGGGGTAATGCCCTTAGTATACTAGAGTGGGATCCTTGGCCACCGGTGGTGGGGCAGTGCCTTCCATTTCCTGTGGTCGCAAGCTGCACCACCCTTTGTGGACAATGCAGTTGCAGCCATCACACTCTGGCTCAGCAGCCAGACCCTATCTGCTTCAGTGCTTGCTCTGGAGCATGACAAAGAAGGCCGATTTATTTAAATCTCATTAGGGCTGATTCCTGTCCCTACCCAGTTGTGAGTCTTCAGTTTTGTTTAGAAGTTTGAAAATCATTAACTGAAACTCTAGAGCATAGCTGTGAAAATAATTATGATACAGTAATGATGTAGTAAACTTCTTTAAAAGTAACATTAAAAATAATCCACTAAAAAAAAAAAGAGGAAAACAAGATTCTGCCAACGCATGTCACCTGTCAGCATAAACTCCCTGGCACTGCCTAGCCTGCCTCTGATGAGTATCATAACGTGTACAGTTGCCTTTCAGGTTTTTTGCTCCTGGCAGGGGTTACCACTTGGTGAGCCTGTCCCCTGAGGGAGATGAGAGTGTTTGCCGGCTGCCTGCTGCTCTGCAGTTGGTGTTTGGATGATACCACTCTGGGGAAATACATACAGTGTCAGAGTCAAGCTGCTACCAGAGGGTGTTTCTATACACAAATACTAAGCAACAGGAAAGTTAAAGGGGAAAAATTGAGTATTGTAAAGATCACCTTTGAGAGTACATGATATCCAATATGACCCATTCTGCAGCAGGCTGTGCACTCCAAAGGATGTGCCATATGAATACTGCAAGCGAGTGTTTTAAATCTTATTGGAAATTCCCTATAAATGTTGCCACTTGAGGGATCTATTCAGGGAGAAAAATATAGCGTGTCCTCCAAGGATGCAGCATGGATTCCATTACCAATATTGCGTATGGGATCGAGTGTGGCAATGCTTTTATCACGACTATAAAGTGGTTATGAGCCAATTCTTCATATAAAACATACTCAATAACATTGAGGGGTTCCCCCCCTTTTCTGTTTCTTTTTTTCCTTTTCTTTTTCTTTTTTTTTCTGTTTTCCTTTCTTTCTTTCTTTTTTTTACTACAAACATGATGTCAGACAAAGGGCATCAGGACTTAGTCTTTGTAGTACAATACAAAATAACAATACATAAACACCTTTGTGAAGGCAGCTTGAAACCCCATGTTTTCTATTAAAAAGTCATGTTCAATCTTCACTGTTGATAGAACTGAATAGCTAACACAGAGAACATTGTATATCAGAAAGGTCAATAGTTATTATGAGCTACAAATATATTTTTTTCCATCCTTCAGGCTGTTTAGCGCATATCACAGCATGAGCAGCTGTCTCCTTTAATGCTTTTAAAATTAGAATCCCAAAGAGGAAGAAAAAATTATGGTTGCAATGATTGCTCTTTGCTTTTGTAAGTTTACTTTAATATACTATTTTATATACATGAATCTTCCGTGCAGCCTATCCATGGGGCAGTAACTGGTTGCCAGTATCCAGTTGAGCTGCCATGTTTATTTTCTCAGCATTCTGGCCAAATCTCCATCTCAGGCACAGATGTTGTCCACATACTGTATTTTAAAATGGAGTTACATAGAGGAGTCTGGTTACGGAGGCACTTCAAACACACACGTATGCACTCTGCCTTTTCCTTGCTTTAAAGCTCTGTGGCTAACTACAATACCATGTGATGAGAAACAGCTATGCAGCACTGGGTAAAAAATCAGGCAGTGATTCAAACCATTGTTACGTAAAGTATCACTCTCCACGTGCAGGCATGTGCACTGAGAGTGGACCTTTAAATATTTTTAAGGTTAATCTTCTGCCTGTCCCTAGAACTTCTTGCCTTTACTCAGCACATGGCCCTAAGACAAAATATTGATATTTTAAACACATATAAGCACATATCAAATATTTTGTGATAGCTCACTTATTCTTTGTTCAGTTATTTAAATTAAATACTTACTGAGTACTGAGTATCCCATAATGGCCTGGGACCATTCACAACAGTGCTTACATTTTGGGGGAGAGGTGAAAAATACAACAATTTCAGGTGGTGATTAAGGCTGTACAGAGCACTGCAGAGTAAGGAGCTAGAGAGTGATGGGGCCACATTTTGGCTGGGTGGCCCTGGCTTCTCTGATGAGATGGCATCTAAGAGGAGACCAAGTCATGTGGCTATCTGGGTGAGAGTATCATGTACATCTCTATGCTCATGGTTTTTGCAGTGTGATTTTATGACTATAGATTGGTAAAGGGCTTTACAGAAAACTCTTATTTGGGTAGTTATGCACCAGTGACAATGAAATTCTAGAAAAGCTACCCTTTGAATTTTTGTCTAAAATTAAAATAAATGATTTGTGTTCAGCATATGATGTGACATGTAGGCAACCACAGGAGGAACTAATGGTTATGATTGTGCAGCTTGTTCTCTGGCTCCCAGACGTACCCACTGCTCGTGTCAATTCGTTGGAGATTTTCAGAGAGAGCAGTTTCAGTAGAAAAGTGGAACAAGGATCGAATAAATAAGTGACACACTTCCCTTTGGTGAATTTTGGTGGTGTAAATAAAGAGACCTGAATATGTTTACTGATGGAGAGGCCAGAGCTTAGAATTGTCTACACTGGAAATGCTAATTGAAGAATTTAAATCCTAAGAGATATTTTATCAATAACAGAGAAAGAAAGGTGAGGCTCTGAAAGGCGAGAAAGGGAAACGGGGAGGATGAGAGAAGAGTGGAGTGGACGGGGAGAGGGAGGAGTGTGATGGGAATCTCAAGTAAAGGTTGTTTGCCAGGATAAAGGAAAGGGGACAAGAAAAGAGTTTTGAGAGTAAAAAAAGGCTATGGAAGAGCCCATGTGGGAAAACCAACTCGGATCCATAGAAAATAAGTACTATGAGTGCCAGAAGTTGCATGGTTTAAATCTGAGAACATTAATTTTTTCAGTGTTCCCTAATAATAATGGCTTTGTGGTTTTCACACAATGCCCAGGACAGCGAGGTTTTTCTGGGGTGGGCGCCAGCACACTGGGAGTGAAAGTCAATAGGATGACAGGTTCCAAAGGTTTAAGAGACGAGCAAGTGAAAACTGAAAAGGTGGTGAGCTGGGGACCAGGAAGGGATGGCAGGGCAGGGGGGTGGTGACCTGGGAGAGGAGCCAATAGGGGCTTTGTTCAGAGAGATTTCTGTGAATATTATTTACTGACTTTTAAAAAGCTTATATTTATATAAATGTGTATTTCTATGTTCATAGAAAATTTCGAAAATATGAAGTATAAATTTTAAAAAATCCCTAGTAGCCTTATCATCCAACTATAGTCACTGTTAACACTAATGTGTTTTCATGAAGTTTTATTTGCCATTTATATATTTATTTTGAAATTGAGATCATGCCACACCTTTTCATGTTAAAATACTCATAGCTCACTATGTGCTAATAACTGTACTTTTATTAGACACACAGGAATAAATGGATCCTGGGGCTCTAGGGGCCTTAGGTGCAAGGTAGCTTTTTAAAAAAATATTTTTAAAGAAGATTACAGTACCTGCATTTGTCCATATCATCACATCACTTGCAAACCTAATATTTTTAGTGATTGGGTAATATTCCCTTGCACAGTGATGAATTTCTTTGACACTAATCATCTTTCAACCGCCTTATTATTTCTTAGGGTGAATTTCTAGAAAGCATATGACTGGGTCAAAGAGCAGGAGATTTTTAAAAAGTTCTTAATAAGTACAGACAAACCGATTTGCAGAAAAATTGTGCTGCATCAGTTTACACTACTGACATCTGAGGGTGTTCATATTGATTGCTGTTTTAAAATATTTGTTTTTATTTGATTAAAAAAACCAATTAAATTACCAGGATACAGAGAATATACTTCATTAGGGTCTCCCTGATACGCAGTATGTAAAAATATCTCACATGTGTTTAATTTGCATTTTTATTTCGACTGAGGTTGAATTATGTTTTAATACATATTTATTGGCCAGTTGAATTTTTCAATGAATCCTGTATTTATGTTCCCTATTTTCTAATTGGCTTTTTAGTGTTTTCCTTCCCAATTTGAATGAGATACATATATATTAAAGATAATAACTTTGACATATTTCTTACAAATATTTCCCTATTTGTTTGCCTTTTAGTTTTGTTTATGATGCTCGTAGATATGCATATGTTTTTCAGTTTTATATAGAGAAGTCTGTACATTTTTCCCTTTGTAACTTTTTCTCAAAACATTTTTTTAAGCAGATATGTGGGATCTTGAAAATGAAGCACGGTTAAAGTCCAAGGTATGATCGTGCCAATGGGTGCTAAAGGTAAGTCAAAGAAAGATTATTTTTAGGTTTTGGCAGTCAAGGAACCATGTGTTGATGGAAAGTCGTTCTGGCACCTGTTTGCTTCCTTGTGGGGAGAGGTGCATAGGAAGACTGCAGAGCACTGGCTGACAGGGTTGAGGAAGGTCAGTGAGTGATGCGGATGTTGACAGACAATGGCATTGAGAATGGAGAAAGGATGCTATCTCTTTTTTAAAAGAGGAAGTTTTTAAGTGAAGATGTTAGGGCAAATGGTGTGGAAATGGCAGTGGAAGCAAAGCATGATGACCACTTTTCTTTCACGCTGGGAGAGTCAATGGCATAGGACTGAATCTGAACTGAATGTTGCACTGGAGAGGGTTTCAAGAATAGTGGCCTCCAAGGCAGGGTTTTGAGAGTAGTGGCTTCCCAGGGAGAAAGGTTTCAATGCGGTCGAAGAGGCAGAAATGAGGCTTGTGGAGAAGACAGTGGCCGTAGGAGAGTTTTCTCCTAATTAGTATTCCTGCATAAAATACAGGACACTCCATTACATGTGAATTTCAGATAAACAACTCATGAGTTTTTTATTAACAGTGTGATCCAAATATTGCATGTGAATTCCAAATTTAACCGGGAATCCTATATTTTTATTTGTTAAATCTGGTAGCCCTTTTCCTAGAAGAATAAGGATTTCATGTGGCACAGAGGAAGGGTTTTGCATGAGTGCGGTCATATGGTTAACAGGGATGACGGATGGATGGGTTTAGGAGATTGGCCTGAAATATTTTTGTTTGATGGAGAGAATGCTGAAATGGCCAGAGCTTTGTCACTGGATAGTGCTAGAGAACTAAGAAATTATTGAGAATTCACGTGAAATTTGATGTGATGATGAAGCTTTTTCAAATTTGCCTTTTCAGATCTGGGGTTTGGCACCATGGCCAATTTTTATTTTCCTCTGTGAACGTGTGTGTCCTGGGGATAGAGGTGATCTTGGGTTGGCGGGTCTCCACAAATATCTCCTGAATTAGTATCTTCTGCTAATTTATTTATTTTTTCATATATGAGGAATTTGGCTGAGTGGGTAGAATTTGTTGGTTTTATTATGGCTCTATTCCAGCACATCTTGAAATGGTTATTTTTTTCAAATATTTTTAGTTAGAAGTACTGTGTTAAATCCATCATCAATAAAGAATTGAGGGCTATTTGTTGGAGAATATTCTTAGTAACATTATTTACACTTTGCGATAATTTGGAGAAGCCAGAAATGAGATAACCTAATAATTATCTATATCTGTTATTTTGCTAATGAATATCTATTTTTGACATCTTTAATTAAGCAAATTTTCCTCTGTCTCATGATCCCGATAAGTTTCAATGACCACTGCTCTATCTCAATGCCCAAATAAAGTCTTTTAATCTTTTGCAAGAAGTAGCTGTGCTTTAAGACAGGGCTTCATCGGTATAATCTTGGCCAGTTAATATATGTGTAGGCATCATTTCCATATCTGAACCAGATATTAGGTCATTTGTATATTTTCTTCAAGGCTATGCATAATCTTCCCAAGTGCCAGGGATAAAAAGCAGTCATTTTTTAACGAATCCATTTACATAGCTTGTAGTTAGTCTTGCTGCAGAATCACCCCCTGTTCTTCAATTAAAAAAGATACAAGCTACTGCTAATGGTGATGGTGAAAATGGGGTAGAAGCAGGCTTTTCTCAATCTGGGGGCAAGGCAAATTTGTTGATATTAATTACTGCCCTTTTCTCTGCTTCATGAGGCAAGGCGATTCCTTCAAATACAGCTTTCTAAGGACATACTTGATATTTTTTACCATCAACACTTCAACGTTATATCGGATGGCTTCTGGGTCTAAACTGTATATTCTATAATGCCAAATAAGTATTTTTAAAACTGGCACGACACATTCCTTGTTGCCTGGGAGCTGAATGCTCCCACTGCATTTGTTTTGTGGTTAATCCTCTCAACTGCAGGGACTCCAGGTATTTATGGTTGCCCTTGCTCTGGGTCTTCAATTATTTGACCTTATGTGAGAATGAATCCATCAGTAACAGTAGGCTGTCCTTCGCCCATTTCTCCATTTTATTATTGCATTTATCCCTAACAAACTCCATTTGCATGTCATTAGTGAAGTTCTTAGTATTTTTCAATAGCTTGAGAAGCTGCATTTTGGAAATGACATAAAGGTTCAGATCATATACGTGGTGCTTATCCTCATGTTTTACTCAAAGCTATGTCCTGTATTCTTTAGTTTCTTCCTTAATCATTTCAGTTACAAGCAAAATGAAATAAACCTAAATAAATTTGCCTGAAATAGCAAATGATTTACACATAGAACACTTGAGATCGAGCTCGTTTTTCTTCTTTAAAATATTTTCATTTCATTGTGCAAATAATGCACAGGTATTATAATGACTACTAATGTTAATTATTTACATGGGAGATACTACTGCTTTTCTTGTAAATGTTGTATATGATTTTTTGATGTTAAAATCATGCATGCTAAAATAATAAGTTGTTTTCTTTAAACCATGAACATCTAATATACTTGGCAAACTAGCTCATAGCTAAAGCTGAAGCTAAAATATGTAAACCCAATCTAGAAAAGTCTGAAAGCTACATTTTACCCTTCAAAGTTTTTTGTTGTTGTTGTGGTTCACACTAATAACCAATATCAACAATCCTTCTTCTAAAAGTAGAATGCTTCTCCCTGACCAGGTAAAATAGCAGTGTGTACAGAAGCAATTTAGAGGAAGACGGAGGTGGTCTTAAAAGGGAAACAAGGGAAAAGAAAAAATTATCTTTCCACCCAAAGAATTCATTTACTTTACAAAGAATATTCTCTCCTAGATAATTTTACAATCATCACTGATTGTAAAAATGCTACCCTAGATAACATTTTAGGAGATGCATTTAAGTCCAAAAATACAAAATTAACAATAAAAATTCTTACTGTTTTGACAATTATTTTCCACTTCCTTTTTGGCTTGTGGAGGAAGAAAGGAAGCATTTAGATACATGCAGAACATGTAATCTCAGTAAGGTGATATTCTTGGTATTTTCCATATTTATATATATATTTCCCTCTACATTGTATTTTCACTACCCAAGAGCCCAGGCTGTTATTTTTTTCCTGAAGTCTGAAGATCACCCCATGGATTAACAAATGATTGAGGATTCTCTCTTAAAAGACTCTTTAAAAAACTGTCAGAATCAGCCTGAGACAAAGATTTATTATGAACTATTTAAAGGGCTTAATATATGTATCCCCAATGAGCCCTTGGAGCAAACTAAAAAGGAAGAGCGGGATTCTCAAAGAATAGGAAAAATTCTCCAATGCCCCACTTTCTTCACACCATGATTACTGTTTACTCAAAGGATAAAATGCCTAACCTGTCACACAAAGTCTTCAGAAGCCACAGTCCTGCTGATGTACAGTAAAAACAATACAATGAAGACCGACAGTAATGTGCTTGAGAAAAGCAGCCGTAATTTACTTTCTAACCTGTTCACTAACGCACTAATGTGGCTACATCTTGTAGCAGGAGCCGATCCCTGACCCACGCAGCAATCAAACAACTATTGAGTGTTGCCTGTCACAGAAGGTGGGGCCGTCACCTTAATTATACGTTCCTGGATAACAAACCTTCCCTTAATGAGCAAATTTTCTCTTATGTGTATTCCAACACCCCTTCTGTCCTTGAAAAGGCCCATTGCAAATCACTGCAGTTGGAATTTGTGAAGCATATTCATAGGTATTGTTGCTAACAGGTAATAAATACTACCTGAACAGGCTGTTTGCTTTATGAGAATGCCAAGATATAATTAAAATTATAGGCTTGTACTCCTGGGAGGTTCTAGAGAAGAATCACTCAACACCAAAGGGAAAGTTTTCAGTGAACTTACAACTAAGCTTTCTACTTTTCGTATTAGTAATAATAATAATTATTGTAATGACTATCTTCTTTTCTTTGGAATGTATATTTGGCAATGAGATTTGTTCTCCTTACTTGATATGATTTCTGCACTAGTTTTTCTTCTTATTAGACATGGAATCTCTTTATTTTCTTCTCATTATAACAACCCCAGATTTTGTTGTGATCTGCTAACAATGCTGCAACAATTAATACAGGCAAATAGGAAGGTCTTATAGAAAGTTTTTATAAGACCCCCTGTAAGAAGAGAAATACTGCCTTTCTATGGACCTTCAGCATTGAGGACAAAGAGCAAGGCAATCTTTACAAGTTGAAGATTCACTTCCCTCACGTCAGTAGCTCGGTCTGGGACTAGCCTATCAGAAAAGCAAATGGTACAGACTGGTGACTCATTGAAGAGAAGGAAAGGACTTGGAACCAGATTTGTTGGTTCAACTTCGATTTTATTTTAATCTCCTTAAGACTCTGCTTTTCTTTTTCATTTATTTAAATGGGTAGACACATTTTCTCTATAGGACAGTTTTGCTAATGTTTGGTAAGGCATATATAGCAAATATATGTATTTATAACAGTCTACTGTATTCACTTTAAGTAACCATTTACATGAAAATATGAATATATGAAAATATATGAAAATATATTATGAATATATGAAAATCATTTAGCTTGGCATATTATAAACACCCAGTAAATGCTAGCTTTTATGGATGTAGTTGGTATTGCTGGTATCTCTGCAGGTTGATTCTTAATATCTGTTTTTAGGATCTGGGTAAATCAAGGAATGGGAAAGGACAGTAATTCTCCATATAGTCCACTGGGTCTCAGAGCAGAAAATCCCATCCTGGAATAACAGTGGTGCCACTGGGCAGGATGATGACCACAGACATGGAGAGCAGCAGTAAGGCATGGAAGTGGGAATTAGGAGTCTTGGTTTCTAGGCCAGGCTTAGCAATCGGGCAGCTCTACAGTCTTAAGTCAGTCATGCATCTCCTCACCAAGCATGCCCTTCTCCCTAGGAAGGTCATGATATTACATGAATTACCTAACTTCAGAAGACTGTTGGGATAATCAAGTAAGTCTACATGAAGGTAAGGGCTGATAAATGTAAGTTAAATTGGGACCAGCAAACATTTGTTGAGTACTGCAATACCATATCAAATGTGAACCAGATCAATATTGGAAAAAACAATCTATCAAGAGACATGTTACTATTTTGTTCTCAAAATTCATATGTATACTAACACTGCAGGTTGTGCTGTCACCATCTACCTGACTTCGGGTAACAGATTTCTAGGCTGATAAATTTCAGAAATGGATAAGTATCATGAACTTGACTATAAGATGGCAAGAAAATTTTATGGTCACTGGTTTTACTAGAAAGTGGTACAGAATTAAATGTGGACACAAGAAAACACAAATGCAAAAAAGAGTAGAGAATTAAACGGGGAATAAAAACGAGGAGATAGAAAGATGTAGGGTAGTGAGGAAGAACCTGGAGAAGAGAAGCCTGAAAAGATCAATACAAAGGATTAAGAGGGATGAGAAAAATAAACATTATACAGATAGAGTGATGATACAATATACAAAACAGGAACCTAGGAGCATTGAGGAAATAAGGGAAAAAAGAAGAAGAATGGAAGGAATAGGAATGCTGTTCCTATAACCACATCACAGGCTTGAGTTTGCAAGCCAGCTGCTGGTTCTGGGTTTCATGTGTCAAAGATCAATGCTTTTTCCAGATCTAGAAAACTGGAAAAGCATCAATCAAAACACATTTGGACACTTTTAAAAAATAAATATAACCATTACAACAGCAGGAATTCCAAAATTTGCAACCATTATAATTTTAAACCCAAATGCTGAGTGATTGGCAGATTTTCTCAATAGCCATTTTATTT
Organism: Avahi laniger; assembly: GCA_963575035.1. Classification (NCBI taxonomy): domain Eukaryota; kingdom Metazoa; phylum Chordata; class Mammalia; order Primates; family Indriidae; genus Avahi; species Avahi laniger. The sequence continues at coordinate 27,734 of CAUYSK010020407.1, forward strand.
AGCGCATACCAATTTTGAAGTGGAGGAGATTAGGATTAATGCTAGGTGATTTACATGCATATTTAATCTAGTTGTCCCAACACTCTGACATAAGCACTTTTATTGTCCCTATTTTAAAGAGGATCCGTTGTCTATGACCATGTATGCTAAAACACTCTCTATTGCTCATATGTCATGGCTTAACTGAATCTACATTTATTCACTGTAATTATTTAAAAATGTTTAACTGTCTGTCATCTCTACTGTAATATATTTCAGAGTCCTTCCTGGTACATGGAAAGAAATGTGTGAGATTGCTGGCAAAAAGAGGAATTTTGAGTGATTTTAATTTTTATTTTATTTTTCACGTTTTATGAAATGTATATTTATTAGTCTCTAATAATATCTATCTCTATGGACTTATATTTACGTGTTTAAGGAGTTGGTGCTTATATTGTCCACAACTTCCCCTAAATACTGTTTCTGCATGCTCTGAGCAGCTCCGATTTCAGGGAAAAGCTGGTATTGCGCCTTATGGGAGAGAAGGAATCAGTGTGCCTTTGTAAGTGAACTAACTCCAGGACTCCTTCCTAACTTTTGTCACTAAAGAAACTGGCTTTTCTCTCTTTGTGATTTTTTTTTTTTTTTTTTTTTTTGGGGCCATGATCAGAAGAAAAAAGCCCAAGAATGCTTAGGTTATTTGACAATCCATAAGTTTATGTAAATCCTATGATGGTTTTCAAACAGGAAAAGGGTTCTCTGGCAAACCCCTTCTAACTGCATCAACTCCCATCTCCTCTCTATTCAGGGCCTTCTTCGAGTGCTGTGATTTTAAGAGCTAGCTCTTTACAGAAACCTGCTTTCATTTAAGAGTCATATTTCTTCCCTTAAACATTTTGTAACACATTTAAATAGAACGCTTTTTAAGAGAATAAATTAAAAATTTAAAAATTACATATAGATATAAAAATAAGCAAAACGAAAGGAAGTGCTATGTGGGAGATGAAGCTAAGGATGCATAGAAGGATGGAGAAAATGAGACACTCTGGGGCTGGGGGGAGGACAGCTGTCGGGAACAGTGGCAACAAAAAGGAAAGGTAAAATAAAAGAAGGAGCAGAGCAACCACAGAAAATCTTCCAAAATACAAAAAAGACTACAATTGATTTATATGAGGTACCTAGAATAGGCAAATTCACAGAGACACAAAGTAGAACAGAGGTTACCAGGGACTCAGGGGAGAGAAAAATGGGAAGTTATTGTTTAATGGGCACAGAGTTTCAGTTTAGGACAATGAAAACGTTCTCTAGATGGACAGTAGTGATAGCTGCACAACAATGTAAATGTACTTAATGCCAATGAAATGTACACTTAGAAATGGCCAAAATGGTAACTTTTATGTCATGTATATTTTACCACAAAAAAAGAGACTAGGACTTCTAATGAAATATGACATAATACCAATAAGCAAAGGGGAAGAAAAGAAAATAAATGCACAAGTAGAAATATCAAAGGAAAAACAAGGAACACATGATAAGAAAGAGTAAAGAAACAAAGCAAAGAAGGAATGAGAAGCTATGGTTTCCATCAAAGCTAAGAGCTGCGGTACCACATTTCAATTATTTATTCAACAGATATGTATGAAGTATTTCCACTCTGCTGGGCACTAGGGATACAGAGATGAATTAAATAGATATCGTCTGTATTCTCAAGGAGTGTCTACCTGGTGATAGGTTTCAAGGATCAATGGGATATTGTTTTGCCTTCAAGGAGTTCATGGTCAGTGTTTATCTAACCTTCTTTTTTAGGTAGGTTAGTGCATTTAATGAGGTCCAGCTTTGGGATGGAGGCTGGAATTGTAGCCCAAGTTAGGCATATTCTTAGGCTGGAACCACAAGCCCGTTTCAGCAGATTTACAGAGCTAGCTTATCTAGAACAATTTCCCTATGTATAGGCAAGAAAAAGGAGAGCAGAGGAGGGTAACTGGCTTGACCAGGTTTATCCCACTTCCCAGGAACAGAGTTGGGAGTACAACCTAAGTCTCTTGACTCCCAGCCCAACCCTCATTTGATTAATATAGATTTAAAAGACTGAAAAAAACCTCAATTAGTAATCAGAACAATAAAGGTGATTTATACCATTCCATCATGTGCCAAGGACTTATTGAAATAAAAAAAATCAGAGAGGGTTTACTTTCAAGGACTCAAAGGTCATTACTTTGTAGGACATCAACAAATCATATAAATATCAGAATGAAGAAGGCACAATCACAGGCAGATTATAAACACAAGCCAGAAACTGTTCCAGGGTGACTAATGCAATAATATTGAAGAATGTCACAGGTCCCTATTATAGTCAAAGTCATTTTAACTAATTGGCTCAGGCTATAAAAACATACAATCTGGGTCAAATGACACTGCAGAACAAAGCTACTCTGCTCAGACATTATCTTAAATCAAAGCTTCCCAAAATGAAGGCAAGAGAACAAGAGAATGTCTAGTTTTCCTGGGAATCATGAGAGATTTCAAAACTGGCTTATTTAAGAGCAGCCAGCTTATGTGTCTATGGACAATGATGATAATATTCTTTTATCTTTAGCATTGTGTCATGCTTCAGAAGGATATCATGTTTCAAGGGAGACTCCGAGATTTCACTGAGTCTAAGATACCATCCATTGCAAGATGCTTTTGTGAAGCACTAAGAAAGAAATACTGCCAGTTATAAAATCATTAGATGGCACTGATTTTAAGGTGCATCCCAAAATCAGAGACGTTAGACTGCGAAAAAAAAATGGAATCGATGAAATAAGGTTATTTTTCACGACTCAGGATACATTTGAGAATTATCTCTCTTGCTTTTGATGAAAAGGGAAATAACTTAAAGAATATGTAGTTAGTACTATTTACTGCTTACCCAAAAAAAACCCCTTCCTTTCTTCTTTATTTCTCCCCAGATACTTACCTTCTCCTAAGTATCCACCTTCCTATGCCCAGCTACATTCTTCAAGAGAAGCAAGCCCAGCCCCAAGTTTGAATCATGATTGATCAAAGCCATCATGGGTCTATTTACCCACAACTGGCTTCCGAATTCATTCATTCAACAAGTCTTTGAAGAGGTTCTACTGGTACCAGTCACTGTTCTAGGTTCTAACATTACAGTGTGATCCGCCCCCTGCCCAATGCAAAGATCCCTTCTCTTCCTTTGGACGTTGTTGTGAGGATATGGTTGTTGTTACAAACTTAACTGAGGGGTAAGGCTGCGGCCGAGACTCATATGCTGAGGGGGCAAGAGCAGAAAGATGGAAAGAACCTGTTGTTTTATCATCTTGTTGGGCCACTGAATTAACCTGCCTTGGGTGGTTAATTCTGGACTTATTATGTGAGACCACAACTTCCTTTAAAGTCAACTGAGTTGATTACAGAATTGAAATAATCTCCCTTGGCAGACAGTAGTGATAAAACTTGAAACCAAATTCGGGAACCAAATTCAGGGCTTCAAGTGTGTGGCGATTTTCCTGACAAAGAATGCCTCCAGGGAGAGGGAGGTTGATAATTTTCAAGAAGGGTTGGCTCTGGGATAACTGGGGGGTGGACGAGTTGAGGGAGACACAGTATAAACAGAAGCAGGCTTTCGGCTGGCTCAGTGGCTCAGGCTCGTTCACGGGCACCTGATCATGAGATCATTCCTGCCCTGGTCACTGTCCTCCCAGCACTTTGAGAGGCTGAGGCAGGAGGATCACTTGAAGCCAGGAGTTCGAGACCAGCCTGAGCAACATAGAGAGACCCTGTCTCTAAAAAATAATAATAATAATAACAATAAAATGAGGTAGGCATGATGGCATGTGCCTGTAGTCCCAGCTACTCCAGAGGCTGAGGCAGGAAGATCTCTTTAGCCCAAGAGTTTGAGGTTACAGTGAGCTATTGATCACACCACTGTAGTCTAGCCCAGGTGACAGAGTGAGACCCTGTCTCTAAAAATAAATAAAGAAATAGATAGAAGTTTTTAATTAGAATGTATCCTCCCCTAGTTTCCTAATAAAGATCCTAGATTTCAGAGCATCTACTTTAACATCCCCCACCATGTGCTACACCTCCTTTTATGCGGGGCCTGCGCTGCTCACAGTAAGAATGGACCTGTTTTCTCAGGGTCTAGTGTGTATCATAAATTAAACCAAAGAGACATTCTGCAGCCTGGTGCAGGCCATTAACCAGTCAGCAACTCCACTTTCCGAGGTGATATTTGACTCCATTTAGCATTGTACATAGTGCGCTGTAGGACCTGTTGGTGGGAATTTGTCATCTAGGTTATCAGAGGCAGTGTTGATTTAAAAAAACCAGTGATTAAGGCAGGATTTTGTCTTAAGACCTTTCTGTAACTTGAATGTCCTTACCCAGAAAGTTGTGCAACTGCTCAAGAGGGCAAGAACTGGCTTTCTGCAGACTGCTGGCTTTGTCTTATTTGAAATATTTGGCTTCACTTCATGAACACAGGTTGTGAAGCATGTTTGCATCTTACTGCTTTTGTGGGCAGCTAGTATCTTTAATAGAAGATGCCACTCGAATGCATGTGTACTATCACAGAATATAGATCAGTTACATCTAAACCAGTTGGTTTCCCACTCATTTGGTGGGCGCATGTTTAGTTTCACCTGTGCCAGCTCAGCCTGGGACATGGTACAGAAACCATCCCTCAAAGGGGGAGACTCAAAGGACCACTAGGTCCTTCCCATCACGGCCCCTCGTCTGATTGGTGTTTTTACAGCTCTCAGTGATGGGAATTTTTAGAACAAAGTGGAGTATTTGGAGTGCTTATTTGCATGTCAATTTGCAGAATGCTTCTCCCAACTTTTCACCATGCCATAGTGATGCTTTTGTATCTCTTCTGCAGAGGAACAAATGGAGAGGAAGGGCCCGAAGTGGGTCAGTACAGTGTCCTGGCACTTCCTTTGGCTGAGTCTCTGCCCAGTGAGGTAGAAGCCAGACTGTTCCTTCTCTCTGGCCCCACAGATCCCCCAGGCAGCAATGCAGAGCTGGGAGGTCTGCTCTCTTTATTGCAGGGTTGGAGTGAGCAGCACCTGACCATGGGAACGTTCCTGCCCTGGGTCCCAGGCCTTGTGCAAATGACCCTGGTGGGAATCTAATGATCTCTACTTGCCATGCTCCGACCGTCTTTCCCTTTAACCTGTCACTTGCCTGTCCACACCCCTGGCTGGGAATAATAAATGAGGCTGGTAGGTGGCAAGAGAAAAGCTGGATTTCTTTTCCTTTGGGACAGTATCCGGGTCCTGTCATTACAGTAAATCAACTGTAAGTATCCTGCAGCACTATCATAAAACGGGCGAATGAAAACATTTTTTCTCCATCAAAAGATTCTTTGAAGTTATGTTCTCTGGCTGAATCTTAGAGAAAAGTGTACAGGAAACAACATTCTATATACGTTTATTTGGCCCAGTTCCCCTGTCACGCAGGGAAGTTTTCTGTGTTATAGTCTCAAAAGCATTGTCCAGTCACATTTTAAAAGGCCCCAACTTCAGCCATTTCCCTGGGGACGTGCATATCAGAAATTTTAACAGACAATGCTTGTCTGCCAGTTCAGCTATTGTTATGAAGGTGCTGCAAAGGAGGAATATTGCACACTGAATTCAAAATAGTTTTCTCACCTGACATTGTGTATATTAAAACATTATTATTAAAATCACATTAATTTTATCTTAGTAAATTTTTAATGTGCAGTTATAAGGTAATCAGGAAAGTTTTATTATACAGTACATGCACGTATATATTACAGCAATAAATCCTCATCTGGTAAAAAGAAAAATAATAATAACAGAAGGGAGATTCAGGGATGAAGGTGAGTTTGAAACATGTGCTTGCTCCCAGCAGAACTTTTAGAGCAGATGTTCCAGAAGTTCAACGTCTGGGATAAGGTTGGGTTATGAACTGGGAACCTTGGCATTTTGAATAAATTTCTGGATCTCAGAATATCTGGCCCCCTGATGGTCTAAATTACATACTTTTTAGGTATATAATAGAAAAGGAGGTCTTGTTTGTGAAATACATTCAACTTTTTCCAGTTTATTACTGTGACCTAAAAGCATTTCTGGTTAGCTTCTATGACTGTACTATGGAAGCCTAGAATAAATAAAAATTAGCACTAGAGCTAGCCCCTCAGAATTTCCTAGGGACCCTCGGCCAAGGCGCAGTGTCCTCCGGTCAGTCCCACACTTGGCACTTCACCTTTTTTCCTTCTTTGGGGACTCACTGTTTGAATGTGTCTTTCCTTATTAGCAGTTACAACAGAGAGTGGTCAGGAGTAGGGCACCCTTGATAAGACTAAGCCCTTCGTTTTCCTGTTGTCCAGCGACATGGGTGAGAGCTTGTTGGAGAGGAATGCTTTCTTGGCTTATTAAAGTAAGATTTGGTAGTTATTTTGGTGATTTCAGTACACCCATGTTTTCCTGAGGTTCTAGTCTAGTGAGTAAGAAGTTATGTGGTTCACAAATGACACTCTGTTAACTCAGGAAAACATAAGTAAGATCTCGAGTCTAACAGTGTGGTTCCTCAAGCTGTTTGTCCCCATTCACAAATTTCTCAGATCCAAACTACCCTCAACCTTGGCTCCATTCTAGATCGGAAATATGGGAACTATTGATGTCTCTGTGTTCTGATTTATTGTTTAATTAGAGATTGGAATTGGTGTTCTGCTCACAAATTTTGCCTTTGCCACCAAAGTCTGAAAGTTGTTAAATTGAGTCTCATTGTGTTAGTAACTTCCTATCATATTACCAGAGATTAAATTTGCTAATGTAATATGAAAATCACTAACACAAGATGAGTGCAAATAGAAATCACAATCTCCACAGACTTCCTAAAGGTAATGTTGAATGTGTAAACACATCTCTCTAGTGGTTTGCTCTTGCTAACACAAGTACGAGTGTTGAAGTTGCCACTTCCATTTACCTTAAATGCTCTTCAGGTTGGGCTGGGGTGAGTGGGGGTGTGTGTGCGCACACGGTAAGGTGGGGAAGGGTCTGTAAAACTCCCAGGCATGATAAATATCAACCATCCCACATGCATGGGGGACATTTGAGTGTAGAAGGAAGGGCGGGTTAATTTTCTTCCTCCCTTTTTTTGCTGAAGTGGAAAGAGAATGGGTTTGTATTTAGAACAGCCACGGTGGGGTTCCAGCTCTGCTGTTCATTAGCTAGTGGTGAACCGGCAAGGACCTCAGTTTTCTCATCCATAAAACGGTGTGATATGTGGACTCCCACAACAGGGCTGGTCCTTGTAAGAATCAAACAAAATATTAATAGATGTGAAAACACTTCTTAAACTGGAAAGAACATAGCTAATGTGACGATCTCCACCCCTCTTAGCTTTACTTCTTCTGTTACTCTCTGACATCATCCAGTTCAGTCCCAAAGTCAACTTAAACTCTTGCCCTCCTGAGATATTTATTCAGAGGATGGGCTCTATTCTCCAGATGGCTGGGGATGGGAGAGTGGGGGCAGGAAGTAGCAGAGAGTATGAATTCACTTCTGCCTCTTCTGGCATCCTGCGATATTATTCATCAGGCTTCTGGTGGGACGGTTTTTCCTTTAAATTTGAAATAGCTTGAATTTATTTTATAAGAAGCTGATTAACTTCCTATTCATGAACAACCACCTTTCTCCAGGGGACAATGACTGACTTACACACGCAGGGTATGCTTTGGTGCCATCTGTAGAAATAAAGCAGCTATTTTTGTGAACAGAAAAGAGCTTCAGTCATGTGCCACAGGCAGGCAGAAGAACAGAATGCAGAAGCCACTTGGGTGTTTTGGAGAATTGTCCACTCGTTCAATCAATAGATATATGGTGGTTACCCTGTCTCACTTGGAATTTGCAGCCCATTTTTTTTTCAGTCAGTAATAGACCCAATTTCTCAGTGTACCTACAAATGAGGCCAATTTTATAGTCCTTACTTTGCAACCAGAGAAAATGAAATACTAAGTTGCTCAGGTCTAGTAGTGACAGATGATAAACTAGTCTCCCTATGACCAATCCCTAGTCTCAGTTAATCCTACAAAGGGCTCATATTCGGTGCAGCAATGCCCAGTACACTGAGCACTAGAGTGATATGTTCAGGTGACCAAGGCTTCCCCTTTCTTGTGTGGATTTTAGCTGCTTTGGCGGAATTTGTACTTGCTGCGTTATTTTTAATTTTCCTGGTTCCCCCCGACCACGTGTCTATGTTTTCTAGATTCTCTCAGACTCTTCCATGACTCAAATATCCTTAAATAATTCTTTTTCATCAATAAGTTTTGCCATCTTGCTTTTCATCTTTCTCTTCCAGGTCGTTATTAAGACTCCGAATAAAGCCAGTGTCAGTCCTCTCCCCTGGGCTCCCCACAATTAACATCTTTCTACAGAAAGAAATGGCCTTTTATTCCTGCTCATTGCCTTCCATCTCTTAACTAGTTTTTAAGATGTAACAGAATTTTAACACTTGCCCCATGGTTACCAATTTTGCTTAATAGCCTCTTGCAAGGATTTTTTTTCTTTATTACCTAAAGTCCTTTGGAAGTCCGAATGCATCACACCCACCAGTTCTCTCTTTCATCCATGGTTTTGGGGACTCCTTCGAAGGACTCCATGGCTTCTAAGTCTCCTCCAGTTTGCTATTATTGCACAGCTGCAGTGTTTTTCCCAAAGTGCTCACTGTCCCACAGCTGCGTGTCTGCTGGGACCTGCCTGCCCCGGTGCCGCTGCTGCTGCTGCCGCCACGAGCACAGGCGAGGTGGTGTTTTTTGTGGCCAGCTTCTTTTTTCCTTTTTTTTAACTGCTCTAGGACTTGCCAAGTGAGGGCCATCACCTCCTGGTGAGGTAATGAAATGTCATTTCTACTGGAGCTTTCTTTGATGTCCCAGCTCCAGGACACAGCTTCACCGTCACCACGGAAAGTGTATTTTCCCTCACCACCCTGGCCTGACGTGTACTGCTTGTGCTGTGCGCCACGCACGCAGGCGCAGCGATGATTTTGATGTGCTCTGTGGGTCCCTGGCGCTGCTCCTGACACCCTGCAGGGTTACCTTTGTCCCAGGCCGCCTCCTCTGGAAGGACTCGAGGAAAGGCTGATGATCTGCCTTGATGTCTTTGTTCTTTGAATTTATTCTTCCTTCTCCTGCCTCCATCTTGCCTGCTGAAGTTTATGTTCCTTTCTATTAGCTTCACTTGGGCAGGAATTCTCTCTTTTAAAGCATACTTTTCCACCTGACTGCATTCCTGCGATTTGAACCATACAGGTTTTTATTTCTCGCCTTATCTCTCTTTTTTGTTGTTGTTCTGGGACAGGCAAAGAGATTCTTCCTCTAATCAGGTATTCCTCAGCTGCCTTCATGCTGATTCTATGGATTTTAATTTGCTAAAGTTCCCTTCAGGCAGTTTCCAACATCCAGTTCCTGGGTCTTGTGCAGCGCTGAGTACACTGTTGGCACTCAACAAATATTAAATAATCATCATCCTCCTTTTGAATAAAAAGAAGAAAAGGAAACCAGCGGCTCTTGAATTCTGCTTGTCAAAATAGAACTATTTGTGTTCAAGTCCTCACTTCACCAGTGTCCAACCTAATTATGCTGAGGTCAATTTTGTTTTGCAGCTCAACGGCACATACTGTCTAAATCAGAATCAACTCCTCTGCTCCTTAGAAATAAATATATTCTGCCTTATTAATCATCTTGGCTTAGGAGAAGGAGACTGATTTGAGTACCCACAATCTGCTAGACTGTACCAAGTACGTAAAATAAATGTTATCTCTTCTCCAAGCTTACACTGTTTGGACAGGAGGATTGAGGATAAATAATATTTTATTTTAATGGGTGGTATTACTTAAATGGAGCTATTTCATTGCTGTTCCATAATAAACCAAGAAGCTCCCATTGTAGCCTTTTTGCCCCAGGCAAGTTCTGGGTTCCCTCTTTGTCATTAGCCTTAAGAGGCAGTGAAAGGCGGTGGTTAGGGGCAGGATCTGGAGCCAGCTGCTTAGGGTGGATGCCTACATTTACCACTTGCTGGCTGTGTAACCTTGGGCTAATCCCTTGACTTCTCTGAGCCTGGAGTCAATCATCTGGAAAGGAGATTAACAATAGTACCCCTTCCTGGGCTTACTGGGAAGATCAAACAATAAAATACTTTGAAAATGCTTGGTACATAGTAAGCCATTATCATTTAGATTTTAGATTTAAGGCTATTCGCCAAGTTCCTTTTTATTCTTTTTACTCCCATCCAGGTGCCCTAGTGTCCACTTTATGGGACATTTTTTATCTTCTTGGATTGTGGGAAGCAGCAAGATCTACGGGGAAGACACAGGGTTTGGTGTCAATGAGACCTGGGTCCAAATTCTGGCCCCACCACTTTTAGGGGTTGGACAAATGACTTTAATTGCTCTGGTTTCCCTCAGCCGTGAAAATGGAGTTGGCATTACCTTACACGGTTATCGGAAAGATCAGTCTTTGGCATGCAGTGAGCACCCAGCGCATGGTGGTTTCATCCTCCCTCTCCACTGCCGGTTTCTCTGCTGAGTGTGGAGTTATTGGGCCTCTGTTTACGCACAGCAACCCCCTGCTAGCTCACACACATTTTGATGTAAAGAATGGATAAAGAAATGTAGGAGACTGAGGAATAAAAGGATTGGGAAGCTTTGATGTATTGAGGGTCTCCCAACCTCAGTGCTAATGTCATCCTCAGATTTGTCATACTTGAGTGAAAAAAGTTTTGTGGCCACAGGGCCTCCCCTAGCAGATATGCATGTACAGGGGTGGAGGATTTAGGCTAATAACATGTCTCCCTGTATCTTCAGAGAATGCAGTTTTCATTGGTCATTCACTTCATTTTTCATTTGCTATTTTTCATTATGGTATTAAACTGTGTGATAAATGAAAGGTAGAAGAACTTGACATATGATTTGATTTCCGTCCTTGTCAGATTATTTGGCTTAGTTTCCTTATGAAAATAGAAGGCAAGCCCTGTAAAATTGTTCTTGTGGATTTGTTTTTCAGCATGTGTTTCCCGCCAGTGCCATATCTAATCTATCTATTTACCTATGATTCAGTTACTGATCTGTATCCCACAGGAGCCTGGATACATATTGACAAAGTTTCCTATTTGCTACAGTGGGTAGTAGCTAAGGAACATTCCACGTGAACTTCCAATTCTTTTTCTACATAGCTTCTCCATACCCTGTATTATTAAAGAGCCTTCAATTATAGAAGGCCCACAGAAGACACAGATTTTGCAACAAAAGAAAGTCTGTCCATTCTTCTGTTTAAATACAGAAGCAGATTTTGATTCCTTCTTGGTAATGTGGAAAGCATAAATACAATATTGAGCATGCTTTGTCATTTATGAACTGCCAAAGCTGGGGTTAGCAACGTATCTATTCATTTCAACATTCCCAAAACTTTATTGAAACTTCTTATCGTGTATGCTTTTGGGGGAAAAAGGGAGCCCATAAACTCTGCAGATGCTACTAACTTCATAAATAATCACCCTGCCCAAGGAAGACAAAGCTGCAAAGAAAGAAAGAAAAAAAAGAGATATTCAACTTTTTTTTTCCTCTCCTAGTAGGGGAAAAAAGGTTCTAAAATAGATCATGTGTTTATCTGTCTTGTTGCAGCTTTCAGCAAAACTGACGTGATATGACAGGAACAGTCTCTAAGTAGCAGCTTCACTTAGACAACAAGCAAATAAAAATGAGAGCTTCTCCTAGCTCGTACAGCTTTAAAGAAAATGGAAGAGAGGCAGTAAAGCCTTAAGCTTAATAATGGAGTTAATTGTGAGTTGCTAAGGCAGACAAATGATGGAGAAATGGTTTCTGTGCCACCTTCCCTAAGGTGCACCCCTGTTTTCAAGTGTGGCTGCACAGAGATGCTGCTCTACTCTCCCTCTTCCTTCCACCCAAAGCTTACAAGTTATCTCAGTCTTTTATAAAAGCCTTTTCTTCTAAACTCCGCAGTAAGCAGCATTCAAAAATGTATGCTGAAAGTGTCAGTTATTAGCCGTGGTGCATGTCAAGCCCCTCTCTCCCTCTCGTTAATGTGAGCAGTTATTCTGCTCTTGACCTATTAAAACTTTGTTTGCTATTATACTTGCTGGCAAGCTAGTCATGTGGAAAGGTGTTGAGGAAATGAGCCAGTGTGTTCCCCAGGTGATATAAACACTTTATCAAGCTGATCCCTGCCATGTTATGTAAACTATACCAGGTAGCATTCATTTTAAACAAAGAGATAAACAGATCTAATATGCTTCAGGGCATCATGCTTTATGCATGAACTACTTCTTATTTTTATATTTGAGATTTTTTTTTACACAATACATTGTAATGTAGCGGAGAAATAAAATTATATCTTTACAACCATAGTTGTACCTGTAATTTCTAAGTTCTGAGGGTGATCTACTCAGTTAATCCCATGTTAAATTTTTAAATTGGCATTTAATGAACAATTAATTTTTAGCTAAAATTCTATTAATAATTGTTATAAGAACTTAAAAGTTAAATGAAGTCATCCACAGAGATAAAAATTATATGTACACACATTAACTTTATGTCTATACACACTTATTTTCATAACTTGTATTAACCATCTAATTTGTCACTTCAATTTGTTATCACAGGCCTCCATTCTTTATTTCTAGAAATGCCCTAGATTTCATTGATCATTTATATGCAAGCTAATGGGCCATAATATGGGCCCATTGTGCTTTTCTATGGGATTTTCTTTCATCCTCACATAATCCTTTGAAGTGGGTAGTATTATTGTATATCAGTTTTACAGATAAAGCTATTGAGGCTTAGAAAGTAAAATAACTTATCCAAGGTTACTCAGTTCTGAGATGAGATCCAAAGTCAGGTGTGCCTGACTTTACAGTCCTCGCCCTTGGTACAGAGCAGTGAAGGAGAACATGGGTTCTGGGGCCCGACTAATGGGTTCAAATCCTGGCCTTGCTGCTTATTGGTGTGTGACCTTGAGATAAGTTACCTAGCCTTTCTGAGTTTTTTTTCTCATATGTAAAATGGGGTTAAAAATAGCTCCTATCTCAAAGGGTTTGGTAAGAATTAAATGAGATACTACACACTGCCTGGCACATAGGAAGTTCTCACTTGACTATTCGCTGCTATTATTATTGTTGCTGTTAATTTTATTATCATGTATTACTGCATTTCATTCATGATTGTTGTGGATTTTGACCATTATAATTTGAACCAGGATTTTCTTAACATAGAAAATAAGTCCCCTGACCCTGGGAGAATTAAGGCTAGGGGAATTTTTTAATGTCATAGTACTATTCATTAGAACATGTATCTTTGACTATAATTTCTGCAAGCTCTATATTAAAAAGAATAGTAATTCCTCCACCTAAGCCTGTTCCCCTTCCCCCACTATCCATTGCAATTTCCAACTAAAATAAATGGACTCAGAATGGAGTTTATATTTAATTCAATTGTATTAAACTGAAAATCCTAATTTAGTCAGAAAGTTTGATATATATATATATATATATCAAGCCAAATAATGTGACTTATATTTTCTAGTTTAAGTGGAAGTTGTTGGGTTGATATTTTATACCTAGAATTATCAACCTAGCGTCTATTTTCAAAGAAGACAAGGTGCATCAACTCTCGCCCGGTTCCCTCAATCTCATTTGCAAGGGAGGTTGTAACATGATGAGTCTGCCATTCAGAGAGCTGGTTCTACTCTCACCCCTCCTCTGCTGACAAGGGTTAGTACGAGGTCTCTATCTTCTTGCCCTACCACCTGCCCTCCGTCACTTTCCACACACACACACCTAGAACAGGAGCTGGCAAACGACGAGTTGAAAAGATAGGAGTCCCTGTGGATTATGAGCCAATCCATTGAATGCTAGCATTCTTTCAGGTTACATGTAGGCTATTCATGTTGACCAGAAGAACAAACAGATCTCTGGAGTCAGAGTCAATCCACTTTCCTCACATGGACTCAACTTCTGTTTTTCAGTTTCCTTATTTGATAAGTAAGAGCTATTAACCTCACAAAGTATTGCTATTTGTGGTGTATTTATAGAATAATTTGTTAGGATTATTTGCATCTGCAGTGAAATTGGTTTTGAGTTCTTTCCAACTGGAGACATCCATCAAAAGCATTGAAAATGAGTGAAAATGATAGGCGTATGTTCCAAATGCAATAGAAAGCCACTCTCCCACCAATTGCATTTTTGGCTGAATTCCCTCCTTATTTAGCCAAGATAATTCCATGCAAGGGATAGGGATAACTATTGATATTGGGTGGGAGCAATAACTAGATGACCAATACCATTTGCATGTTTAAAGAGAATTCGAAAGAGTATGACAATTAACATGGAATAGAGGACAGCCTCTCTAAAGATCTACTTCTGAAAGGAATTGAAAATACCCCTTTTAGGCACTCTTCCAGAAAGTTCTCTTGTGGTTATTTTGCATCTTCTCTAGAAGGCTGAAAAGTTTGATAATTTACTTTCTTCCTACCACAACACCTTAATTTAGTCTTGCTTTCTGCATAGTTGTTTCCATGCCCTTCTCTTTCAAGGATTGTAAGATCCTTGAGGGCAGGTACCATTTTGTATTCATCTTTATACCCTTCAAAGCATCTGGTAGAGATCTTTGTGTACAGAATTTGGGTGGAATAAACAAATGAATTAATGACCTAATCACAAATTATACTTCATGGGTAGAGACTGACTCAGCCCAAGCACTGTAAGTACTCAGTAAATGCTGTTAAGCGAATGAATAAGTGGGTGAGTGAGTGAAGGAACAGACCTTCCCCAAACACCCCCTTTGCAGAGATGAATAGGACAAAAAAGTGGCTGGAAGTGAAGCTGTGTCTAAATACCATGCTAACTGGAATGGTTATGACATTTCCCCTATTCTCTAGAGAAAATTAAAACAAATTAGTGACATTAATGAAAAGCCAAAGATCTAAAAACTAATGAAGGATCCTATTGAAACAATAATTCTCACTCTCTTTTAGAGTCAGTGTCCACTTTGAGAATTTGACAAACCCTTTTCTTGAGAACAATGACTTACATCTATACACAGTCGTGCATAGGGCGCTCCTCTTGACATGGGATGACCAAACAGACCCCAGGGTTAACAACCTGTGTTTTGCTGAAGACAGACTTTGAAGTTCAGGTTTAAATCATGAAATTAAATGATCAGGCAACATTTATTTCTCTGTTTGAAGTTTTTCCATTTGGAAAATGGAAATAATAAAGACAGTCCTAATCTCACAGGGTTGTTTTGAAACTCAAATGAGCAAACATGATCATGTATTTGAAAATACTTGGTAAGCTGTGCAGTGCCATATTCTTAAAAGGTATCACAGTGATTGTTTCCTTGTGTTAGGACAGGGTGTAGGTATTGGAATCTTCAGATCAGCTACTTCCATTCTCCTCTCCTCTACCCATTGTTTCACTGACACCCTTGTATTCTTTGTTCAGATGGGTGCCTCCCCTACTAGCCTGTAAGTTCCATTAAGGCCAGAAATGTGATTGCATTCATTTCTGTGTCACTTTTTCTTCTAGCTCCTAGATAGTACTTTATATATAATTGACAATTAAATAACATTTAGAAATATATTTTGGACAGTAGCTAAATCTTCCATATTGGGTTTAAATATGTGGTGGAATGAATTGCAGGGAGGTTCAAATATATAAGTGGATTGGTCAGACAGACCCCATTTCAATAAAATACTGTATTCAGAAGCACACTTGCTTTGTAAGTCCTGGACACAATCACCGTCTAGAGAAGGGGTGATTTATTAAGTAGCTAAGACATTCTCACTGCTACAGGATAAGCTTTTCAGCCTTTACCTCCATTTGTGAGCAACTAAAAATCAGAGAACCAATAAAGTCCAATCACCCAGAACTTCTTGCTGTAGCCAGACTGAATTATAACTTTTTAATTTAGGCAGGTAAAGAATTATTACAGTAGGACTCTAGGGCAGGAATGTGTTAATAAAATCATCCTCTCTGCCTTTTCATTTAAAATAATCCCTTGAGCTGATTAAATGAAATATCACTTGTTTAATAACTGACAGAACATTATTTTTAAGCACAAATGTTTTGCATATCTTCACTTCCCATTTTTAATTCCAGGCACAGAGGGGTGGAGGTACTGACATCACACAGAGGGAGCCGAGCCGCGCGCCTGGATGCAGTTTGCCCTGTCATCGTGGCATCTATAATTTAGTGTGAAGCAGCGAGGTAGACAGAGCATTATCATTAGAAACCATTCTGAACAGGGATATAAAACACAGTCGCAATAACACTTGTCAGAAAGGTGACTCCAGTCAGAACTCATATCCACGAGTTTCAAGATAAATGCTGACACGGCAGCCATCCTACAAAGACTATTATTGCTTTAAAAAAAACAAGCCAAACCCCCAAACAAAGCAAACTCATGAACCTTCCCCAGAGTGAACAAGTTAGTGTGAAGTTTGCATCTGGGGTGGCATAAACTTTCCATGATTTACAGTAAGCATATCCCTTCTCCACTTGGATAAGGTATTTTATGATGCCACAGAGGAAGGATCCAATAGCATTTTGGGTTTAATGATGTTAAGCTATTTGGAATTCTTTCCCCCCTGTTATTTGGAATATATGAGCTGTGCCCCTAAAACAGGTCATTAGCTGTGCTGTCTATGGGTTCATCGCCTCACCCACAGGACTGCTCAGCTGGTGCTTGCATTTTCCCTGTCTTCCACATTTAGAAAAATCTCTTTGACTTGGTACTAGGCTATGATTTAATAACCCTGTTCTGCTGACTTCATAAGCTGCGAAACCTCGGAGAAAAATTCCAAATCTGAATTACAGTTCTAATTACTCTGGCCGAGGGAAAGGGTTTTCAGCACTGAAAGTTCTATTAGTGCGCATTTCACATAGAATACTATTTGTTGCCACAGGTCACAGGGCTGCATTCTGATTCGCTTTTCTCCTTTTCCACAAATGCAGCCGCTTTCCTGGCGCCCTTTCTGTCTGCGAGGCTGGAGGAGAGCTAACTGCTTGGTGATTCAGTGCAAATAATTTTTCCTGAGCTCCCAGAATTTACTCAGAGAGTATACTTTGGTTTAGAAAAAAACAGGTATGTTGTAAATACAAATTTATAATTTAACAGGTTTGTGTTCACCACAAGAAGATCCACTGTGATATAAAAGTATAATTTAAAAAGTTATTTCCCTTTCAGTTGATTACTTGGTTTTAATATATTTTAAAATGTTATTGATTATTCCAGATTTTCAAGTTTAATATTTTGTAACAATAAAAAACATTAAATAAAAGTTAACACATATATGTGGTTAAAAAAAGTTCAAACAGCACAGATGGGCATACAGTGAAAATAAGCCTTCCGGTTCTAACTCCAGATTTTCTAGGGTCTCTCTCGGGTAACCTCCGTGTTTCCTGTGTGTCTCTGCAGAGGGGCTTTATGCAGATGCCAGTACATGTGTCTACAGATGGCTTTCTCTGGTGCACAAATGACAGCAATCTATGTATACTGTTCTGCCCCTTGCCTTTTTTTTGCTTGATAGCTTGAAAACTGTTCCATATTTGAACATATACATCTTCACCATTTTTTTAAATGGCAGCATAGTATTTCAGACTATGGTCTGCCTTCATTTATTTAGCTAAGTCCCGACTATTGATTAATTACAGATCAATTCTATTTATTTTTGCAATAGCAAAAAAGTTACAATGGATATTCTTACAATTATTCTTTCTGCAAAGGATTACTTTAAATAGGAAATTCTATTGGAATATTATTTAAGATTTCTCTGTGAAACCTGTCTGAGGAAGGAAATTAAGGCAGGTGCTTTTAAAGCTAACCTTTAGGGGGAGGTGTTACCAATTCAGAATACCTGAAAGGCAAAGTGGATGTGAACACTTGAAATGGTGAGAAAATACATATTTTTTTTTAAGTTCTAAAAATATGATTTATTTACTCTGGGGAATAAAATTATTTTACAATATAAGATATTCCTGTAGTGCCCTGTGAGCAACTTCTGAGGCCTGGAGAGGCAACAGCTTTAATGAGATCTATCTCTTCAAGGAAGTTAAACTACAACAAATGAGAAAACCAAGACTTTGCCTTCCTCTTCAAAAGGACATAGAAACTGCCCAATTTCATGGCAAAAGCCAAGGATTGGGGTTACTCATGCCATTTTTAAAAAAAAAAAAAATCCTTCCTTTTTGTTCCTGTTTCCTAACCAAAAAGTAGAATAAAAACATTTATCTACCCTCTGGAAATTCTGGAGGTCACCCCTGTTATATGTCTCTTGGCACTTGGTAGTTGTCTTTTTTTAGCTCTGTGATTGTCATTTGAGTGATAACTTGTCATTTGCTGTCAGTGCTTCCCCAGAACCCCAGTTCCTTGAGGGCAGAGTCTGCATCTGAGCTCTCCACCACGGCTTGCTCAGCTCTGGCACAGGGCTTTGCAGACAGTGGGATAGCATGAGTTGCAAAATGAGTCTCTATTCACTTGAAGTGCAGAAGAAAGACATTCTTCTTAAATATTAAGCATAGATATTTCTTCCAGAATGGAAAGTTCTTTTAACCACTTATCATAATTGTACCCATTTGAGAGAAAGACACATTGAGTAGAAAAAAACCCAGAATGCCCAATTACCCTGCCTATGCTAGGTTGAAGAACTTACTACACAATTCTTTAACAAGTTTAATAATCTCTCATTAAAATATCACTGGCCACCATTAATAGATTCACATATTAAAGTCTGTATATTATTGGGAAAAAGGAAGAAAATTCTGTTTTTGATAAACATGAATTGTAATTCTTTATGAAGTTTTAGTAAGTCAGTGGATACGTTACAATTTTAAGGCATACTTCTCTGTCATCTTGGATATCAGTTTACAGTACTGTCGCTGCTTGAAATGACTGATTCAAAGTTCAATCTCATCTGGTTATTTTTGAAGATGGGTTAGTTAACTAGCATATTATTAAAGACTGAACTTTTATATATACCGGTGCCAAAAACATGTTGCCCCCAACTTCTCCCCATCCCTCACACTCAAATTGTATGTCATAAAATGAAGACAAGCTTTTTCTGATATGGAGAATAAATCATTCAAAAGCTGTTCAACTTGTGGTCTCCCAATCCAGAACAAAAGTTCAGCCAACCCCTGGATGATAGTCTTCTCTGCTGTATTAAGTTCTGGCTGTGAGTTCCAGCTGCCTGGGGGAAAATTCTACCTTGAATTTTAACAGGATTGCCGTCTTATGGACATGGGAAGCAGAGTATTTAGATGACAAAGAGGGCTCAGAAAAGTCCCAGCCATGTAACCAAGCAGCTGGATACCCAGGGTGGTGATAAGAATCTTAACTTTGGGCAAGATTCTCTTGCACTCTAAAACTGGAGAACTTCAGATCCAGAATAGGCCAACAGGCAACAGTAGCTGGCTTCGGGCACACAAAGTGGAAGAAAGACAAGGCTTTGTAAAGCCCAGACAAGACCCATCACTGAATGTATCATTAAAAAAGCAGCATGGACTGGTAGCTCAAACATGTGCAGAGAAAATAGCCCTTAGGAGACTAGCTTGGTATTCCAAATTGATTTGGGTAATCAGAAGCAGGTAATGCTTTTGTAGCGCGTGTTCAGCAGATTCTAGATGCAAGGGTAGCTCCTCAACTTCTCTTCCCTGAACAAATCATTGTGAAGTTATATACATTATATATGAAACAAAAGCAATAAACAAAAGATACCGAATTTTCTTGCTAGCAACCAGGAGTTTGGGTTTACAGCAAATGTACTTTCCTTCCCTGGCAGTAAACTAAATTACGTACAGATTAAGTTAGGTGGAGGAATGAATTTCATCAAAACTGTGCTGGATAATCTAACTTGGATGTTGAAGTCAATGGCAGCTGCTATGGATATGATATTAGAGTATAAAAATCACAAGATAATCCCCAAAGAGTTATGCTGCACTATTTACCAAATGTGTTACCCTACTGAGCTATTTAAATAAAACACTTCACGTTTTTTAAAGCACTTTCATATTTATTATGTCTTTTGATGGCCCCAACAACCCAGTGAGTAAATACCGGTTTCATTTTGTGGGTGAGGAAGGTGGCTCCAAGTGTTTAAATACATGCTTAAGGTGAGCCAGCTGGTAGAGACAGAACCAGGAGGTGAATGCAGGTTTCTCTTCTAGCCTAGCATTCTTTTTGAGATAACACAATTGTCTCATTAAAAGATTTCACTTACTTAGCACATAGTAGGTGTTGAGAAAAATGCTGAAAAAATAAATTAACAAATGAACAGTGACATATTAGATAATCACTAGGAATAGGGAAAAAACAATTGGGGATCACAAGAAAAGAGTATTAATTGGAGGAAGATGAAAAGTTATTACTGCTATTAGCAACTAATTTTGCTATTCTCACTTAATCATGACATCGAAGTAGAGGTTTTCAAAATTGGTATAAGGATACCTAGTTCCTAGCTCCTAAATAAGGAGATGAAAAGAAAGTAATATTTCTCCTTGGAGAGGAATATAGTTAATTTCTCAACAATAATATAATGGAAGCCATTTTTTTAATGACATAGGGTAACCCCACATTAAGCGCCACCTGACTTACACAGGAGAACTCCACAGTTAGAGCTGCGCAGGCTCGAATCTTTGCTTTAATGATCAGCTAAAGTTTTAGGTCATTTTGAAAGCATAAAAAGGGATTGTTGTGGCAATCAATTCCTTTTATTTGTTCTTTCTTTTGTCTTTGTCACTTATGTAGAAATAGAAAACAAATTATAGCTACCCTATAGCTCTCACAAGTCAGAATAATTTAGTTTCAATAGACTTGGTGATACTGTTTAAACCTTGAAAGTTAATAAACATGGATTTGTAGAATTAAAAATATTGAACTATTGGAGTGCTACCAACTCACAAAATTAAAGTTTTATAACCCAAAGTCGAAGACTGTATTCCACAGTTTAAATATTTCATATCTGACATTTTCCAACTCCACAATGTGAAGTCTGATTTTGATTTTTCAATCCAATATGAGTTTTGGAGTTTAATTCAAAATCAAGAAAAGACCACTCTAACTACCTTTTTCTATTGTTCTCTTCATACCAGACAGTGTATTTCTTTTCATCTTGGGAAACAAACTTTTTAAGTTAATGGTATTGTGCACATATTAAACAATGCTCCAACTAGGAATTAAATAGTGAACATGTATTGTTAAAGAGTAACAACCTTGAAAATCAGAGTCTCTAATGTGGTTGGCATATGACCAGATTTACCTATAAATTATATCCAATGAAAAGACCTTAAAAAATACTGTGAATTATCACAGAGGCTCCCTAGAGGTGATCATCTGCAAGCAGAGATAGGAGTTGAAAAGTTGGGTCATGTGGTTCTGTGAGGTCTTCCGGGAAGAACCACCTCAAGGTTCTTTTTATAAGGTGACTTTTTATGATGTGGAGGTACTTCAGTTAGTTGTATGGCCAGAATGAAGTGATGCGGTGGTCGAGTTCCTTGCTACGCAAACTCAACAGCCAGGCAAGCTTTTTCTTTGCAAGGCTTTTAGAATTTGTTAAAGGCATCATGTATATCACCAAGAGGCTTCTACCTGAAAGCAGGCACAGAAAAATAAATGATCTGGAAAAGCCATCAGGGCTCACATAGAAGGGCAATATAACACTTAAAGGGATTTCTCATTTAGGTGGTCTTGCTGTTTGAGAGTGTCTGATGGAAGTATGTGTTTTGACTGTAAGGAAATTGGATAAACAAATAAAGCTTAATGTGCAAGGTAGGAATGTGGACAAAAACGAAGATCTCCATATAAACGCTGGAACCATTTTGTGACGGCTTTAGATCTGACTAATGAATGTTCGTGTTTGTTAGCCATGTATAAAATAAAGGGCAGGTCTACCTCTGAGGACACCAGGAGTAAGTAACAGCAGATCTTTGACATTCTATCAGCTCTCCCCATTCTTGTTGTGTTTTGCCTAGAATATGAATGGGAGGAGTTCCTCTGACTATTAAATCACACCAGGAGCGGGAACATTAAACTCAAGTTCCCACCTAAGTTCCTTACATCAAAGTTAAAACTTTTTGGGGGGCTTTTTTGGCTGTAGTTAAGGCTGACAGAACACTAACTCCAAATCAGCAAGGATCTCCTTAGATCCATTTTATTGTCAAATTCGCTTTCTGAGCAAATGGAAAGACTAACACTTATCATTTCTTAGATAATGTTTTAATATCCTGCGTTGAATAAAACTTTTTTTAATCAAGTTGCAATGGTAGCACAAAACTCCACAAGGGGCGAGGGGGTTGCAGATGGCTGCATTACTCTAAATGTTCAAGCTTGACTGACCCATTTCATCAGCACTGTCAGAGCCATGCACTGATACATGTTGACAACATTTAATCTTAAAAAATTGAAAGAAATGAATTAATATGCAAATTTCATCAGCTTTGTAATAAAAATGTCCTTGAAAAAAAACAGTGAACATGACCCCCGAGGAATTGTGTGAATTATCCCAGCTCAATTCTTTAAGTTAGTCAGAGGTACGCGGGTCCGCAAGGAAATCAGTGCAGATTTGACTTGGAAATAATTATGATGAAGAACAAAACAGAAGCAGGTTGAATAAATGTAACAACTTGGGAAAAAGTCTTAGTCCTGTTTGTTATTCACTTTGAATTAACAGGATTAGGTTTGGTTTTTGAAAATAAAGGAACACTACCGTGTAATTTTAACACCTAAGTAATGTGAAAACAATATTTTTTTAACTATCAATTTTAGTGCATATTAAAAATCACATCTGACAAAATCAGGTCTTCTTTTGTTTTGGATGTAACAGAGCGCAGCTCTTTAGCAGAAGATATGATTATAAGAAACTCATATTTAGACTATGGTTTCTGTGGGATTTCTATATTGATCATTTTGGTGGAAATGTCTGGTCAACTCACTGCTGGTACAAATAGAGTAGACTGAGTTTTGCTGCTATTGAAGTGACCAGTTATTTCACTGAATTTACCAAATTGATGGGATCATAAAAACATAGTCTCTAAATGTGAGTCTGATTTATAATAATCCCCACATGGCCATGTGGAAGGTCAATGCTGAAGCACAAACTCAGCCCAGGAAAGCAGCCATCTAGGTAGGCATGTAACTGTAGCTCTCTGACTTTAGGTCTGGACTCAACTATAGGAAGCAGTAGCAGAGGTTGATCATAACAATTGAATATTTCTACATAAAAATTTAAGATTTTTAGGGTCCCCAAAAGGTATAAGAATGTTAACAAAACATAAATTTGCTATCAAAAGTAGCTTACCATAGTTCAACAATCAGTGAATGAATAATTGGAGGATGGATATCATTACTTTTCCCCCAGTAAATCTCATTAATTTACATAGATTTGTAAATATTAAGGGAACATATGTGGTTTTCACTTCAACCCTTTGTATGTTTGTGCTGCATGCTGGAACTGTTTTCTCTCCCAGCTCCATGCAATGAATCATCCAAGCCTGTGGTTCTGAAAGGAATTTACTTTGCTACAAGTTCAGTTATTCTGGGCACTGCTAATTTTGCCAAGATAAAGTCTACACAATTAACTCAAACCTTTCTTTTTTTAAGACATCAGGGTGCTTTAATGCTTGTTTAAAAAAAAATCACAATCATACCCAAAACTGATAGTTTCACATGAAAACCCCCAATAAGGATTGTTAACCTGAGAAACTCTAGTCTTGTAGGGGCTCTGAAATACTGAAACTTTCCTTACTTCATACATCCTTAGAAGACCTAGGCATATCATACTGACTTTGCCCAACCAAATTAATCTCTTCAGTAAGCTTTTGTGGTTCTCTACGAAAGGCTTTTAAAGTTTCTCCTTTCTTTCTTAATCTACCATCAGTAAAATTCTACTTTTATAGTGCCCTTTGCACCTGCTTGCATAAAATGAATAACTCAACAGTTTAATTATGCACTATTCTATCAGTTGGGAAGTGATATAAAGTTGCAGACAGAAAAAAGAATAAAAACCTCTTTTGGTATCCAAAATTAATATATGTCAAGCTCAGGGTAAATCTTAATCTTTTCGAAACATTTTTCTAAAATAGATGTTCTTTTATCACCTGGCACATCAAGACCCATTGGAGGGAGGGGATTAAAAAAAAGGCATTTGGTTAACATGCTGCAGAACAGCACTCTCTTTTCCACCTCACTTCAGGCTGTTTTTGAAAGATCTGAACAGTTGTATAATAATGAAAAATGGGCAATACTTGTGGGGCATTGCCTGCGCTCACATACCTCCGCCCACGCATTCATCATTCTGCAGGTATTGTCAGTGAAAGTTTAATTGCATAAACACTCTGTAACTGTCTTGTCATATTTCTTGTCAGTCTGGATTCCCTCTCCGGGCTCACTATCTCACAAAACTATAATTGAATTGCTACCAAATCACAAGAGCACCCCCCCCAATAAAATCTTTATGAATAGAATTTGTTTCCTATCAGCAGATTTGACAAATTGTGGCAGAGGAAGGGCCTTAGTGATAATTTTTTAGTTTATTCTCAATGTAGCTATTTGCCGAATGCTCTTATCTGTTTTCAAAAAATTCTAAAGCCCCAGTCGGGGGTGGGGGTAGCATCCAACAACCCCAGGAGGCTCTGTGGTAATAATTCTGCATGACCCAAGGGAGCGAGTGGGAAAACGGGAAGATTTTCTTTGCCCTACTGAAGGGGTACCACTGGCAAATGAAAGACATAAGAATTAATTTGGAATTAAACTGGGTACCTGTCAAAGCTAAGATTTCACCAAACTATGTGAATTCTTAGTTATGAGGTATTAAGTACCCAGTTTAGTCAAGTGTTTATTCCATTACATTTTCACTTCGTTTCTCCTTGCACCAAATCTTTTGGTGATCATTATTCACGTAGGAGCTCTGAGCAGCCAGATTCTTTAACATATTTTTAGAACCATGAACAAATGAAAATTAATCAAAGGCAGGACATGCAATTTACTAAATATGTGATCATAAAATTTTCATGTATTTACAGCATTGTCAAATTATTAATATTTTCTGAAAACAAAAACAATGTCTCTGATGTGGAATGGGTATTGTCTAGCCTTTCATTTTACATTCTTGTTAAACCATACGCCACCCCAATCTCACAATATAAACTCTCAGCAAAGGCCCAAATATCAGTGATTTTCTTTTATAAGTCTGTTGGTGGTGTGGGCATGAAATATAGCTGCTGGCGAGTAACTCTTAAATGGGACTGGGCTTCACCCAGATTGACAACTGTCTGATTGTTTATGTTTTTTAAATGTGCTTATCAAAACCATGTAGGATTGATGGGTGTTTTTAGATGAAGTTATGTTTTTGCAACAGACTTAATTTAGGACGAAGGTTAAAGCTTAGGATAAATGAGTGCATTAGATGATTAAAGAACATTTGTCTTGTGGGACATTTAAGTCATTTATTTATGACACTTAAAAACAAGCTAGGAAAGAAAGCACCATGGGTTTAGCGAATCAGTTTTATACAAATGTTAAACTAAAACTAATGACTTTTTTAATGGAACTCCAAAATATGCCAGTTTACTAAATATCCAGAGGCAGAATCAAATGTGCAGTGGAGTAAACATAATGAAAAAAATATTGGAACTTAAAAAGAATCCTTCAACACCATATATGTATATATATATATATATATATATACACACACCCATATATCCCTTCTTCCAAAAAATTTTTTTTAATTGAAATTGCTCCTTTGTTTGAAGAACTAGGTTTTGTACTTCTCTTTAACACATTCTCTTTTATTTTAAATAGAAGATGCTTTTCTGATGGTAGAGGAATTTGGACTATTGCACTACACTGTACTCAGCATGATAAAATACCTTGTCAGGGGCGACTGGATGGCTCAGGGGATTGGTAATGGGATATATAGAGCCTTTCACCTGTAGGTCGTTGGCTTGAATTTTGTCCAGGTTGGCAGTGACTAAAAGTCATTAACATCTCATGACTGCTTGGTGGCCTATGTGAAATGAGTTTCTTAATTTATTTATTTAAGTCCATATATAGCACCTATGGCCAGGGCATCTGGGCATCTCTCTTGCCTTTACAGAAGCATTCCTCCAGATCTACACTCATTTTAGTTCTCAGGATTAGTGATGAGCTGAAGTCTTCCTGCACAAAATAAATTGATTAATTTAAAGTTCAAACCAATACTGAGTACTCCCACCCCCCTCTCCAGCACAGACCAGAATGCTACATGAAAGCTGATTTGATAGTAAAAGGAGCCTTAGGTTGTGGAGGCCTAACATCTAATGCTGGATTGCTTAGTCTTTTGTGGAACATAATCCATGTTGTTGCTGTGGCCACATCATAATAGCCCAGCTGGATAAAGGGAAAATATCAGTCAAAAACATCATATGTGCTATTCACCAGCTAAATCATTGGGTCATAGGCAGAACACAATTTAATAGGCCAGGCTAGAAGCTGCAAACCCTTAGAGACCAACGTCAAGGTCTATTGGAAAGTGGAACTGGCCAGCCTCCAAGATAGCGTTAGAAAAAGGAAAGTCAGCAGGCGTATCTTAGTGTGCAGAATCTAGGAACAGTGGGATGGACCTCTGAGAATAAGAATTATGCATCTCTGTTAAGCTTTAAGACAACTGAGTATACAAAAAAAATGTGAATTTACAAAACAGAATGTATGCACTACAGAGGTTGGAGAAATGTAAATTATTTACTTCTAAAAGCATATTTTCCCTTAAATGGAATCTTTACAAAAGGACTCCGTTTAGGGTGTATGTGTGTATTTTCAGAAGCACACATTTTGGGTACTGTGATACAGTAGAATCTGGGCCCCTTAAGTCAGGTAACTGGAGCACAGTGCCAGTGAAGCCCCAATTCAAGCTTTTCATGCATAGGTGTCAACCTCCTGTCACCTACCACCTGGCCAGCCTGTTCATAAGGAATGAACTGGGTTATAAGAGAATGCTTAGCTCAACAGAATTAATGATAATACTAATTGAACATTGACTATGTGTATACCACTGTTGTAAGCATTTTACATGTATTAACTCATAATACCCTTGTAAGATATGTTAGTATACATTAGTCCATTTGAAGATAAAATCAACAGGTGATCATTCTTATACTATTCTTCAATCAAGACCAAAGGGCTAAAAATTTATAATCGGGAAACCGAGGTACCTATAAGTTAATTAACTTGCTCAAGGTCACATATATAGTAATCGACAGAAGTAGGAGGTAAATATATGAATGCAGGCTGTCTGGTTCCAAGGCACTATGCACTTACATATTTGCAACTGATACAGAAATAGTTTAAGGACTATGTCCTAAAAATTTGGGTCAGGATTATCATCTTCACATGTAGTCAACTCAATTATTAAGGTAACCTGCAAGTTAACCAGAATGCAGATTTTAAAAATCTCTAATATAGGCAGTGCAATTTAATTAAATTGCTACACATCAGAGAATACAGCCTAGTAAGTGATTACCACCGCCACACTTCTCTGGGTAGCCAACTAGAATCTATGGGTGTATGGCTGTCATAGATGGAAAACCAGAGACTTTTGTGTTCTACCTATGCAAACAAAGAATCGGAAGGACAAGATGAAAAAGGGATGTGAGAGCCTGTAGACCTAAGCCCAGGGTCGCACTAAAAACTGGAACTTGGATCTGACAGCTCTTGTCTTAAAACTTTTCAGTTAGTTACCAGATACATCTAGGAGATCACTTTCAGGAAGGGCACCCCCGAAGACTGATGAGAAATGTTTGGGAGATCTACCAAAGGAACTGGAAAACTGAACCTCTGCGCTGAGCGGCCCGTCTGTGACTCTGCTTGCATTAGGAGGGTCTTGGAAGAAGGGAGTGGCACCCACCTAGCAGAAACAAGAGTATAATGCTTGCTCACATGCATCTAGAGTATCAGTAAGAGTTTCTTTTTTTAAAAAAAAAGTTTCCCATAGTCAAACAAATTGGGGAAAGCAAGTTTTTAAAAAATAAATATATTTATTGATCTCACTCAAATTTCAAATTTTCACTAAGGTAGCATTCATTGTTAATTCCAATGAGAAGATGTGCTATCAAGCTTTTTCCTATGTTATTTAACTGGGACACTCTTTTTTCAAAGAGCATCTCCTAGGGCAGTTATGATAAGAAACATATTTTGGAAGTGCTGGCTTAGACTTTGTCAGCCATGTGTTTTAGAAAGCAGAGAAGACCAACTGGTTCATTACCAACTGCTGATGTACAATTTTACCTAGTGTTTATAAAATGGAGACCTCTGTTAACGGAATCTTTCAACAGAAATCCTTTTAAGAGGTGGCTTGTGTGACTATAATTTCTGTGACAGCAGGGACATCTTTGGTAACTACTATATCCCAGGATCTAGGACAGAGCCTAGCCCAGGCACATGCAATATGAATGGCTGGCTGAATGGGTAAAGGAATGAATGAATGAATGTTTCCATATCTAAACTATAGATATGCAACTATAGATATTATTGTACTTTTATATTACTTCCATGAAATGGAAAGTATTTCCCTAAATATTGGTTGAATTTTTTATTCAATTTTAATATCAATTAAATCAATTTCTACCTAATTTTGACTAATAGTAATTTGGGGAATCAACAGACATTTTTGATCCCCTTCTAACACCATCTGTAATGAAAAGATGGCTGGATACAGGAGCACAGGAGAGTTACTGTCAATTTTATCAATACCCGTATTCATGTTTATATTTAGAAAGGATATCCCCTGACAAGTTATAGGCACTGACCAGACCACTGACATTTTATCAAAGGCACACAATATACTTGAATAAAAGACAGACAGGAACAGCTTTGAACCCTAAGGGAATTTAGTACTTTATGATCAATACCATATGTAATTTTGTACTTTTCAAAATTTTCCAGGTTTCATTACCAATTGATAAAAAAGTGGACATATGGCATCATCAATTCTAATCATGTGTGAAAGCTTAAGACTTGCATAATTTTTAGAGTGTTAAACATTAGCCCCTGGCTAAAGGTTGACCAGAAGGTCTACTTTTGCCTTTTTCTAAATATTATCTTAATTCCAAATCGTCATTTCTTCCTTTGCAAGGCCTCTCAAAAATTCTTCTTTTCAAGGTCTACTCACTCACTCTGGGTTACAGAAATAGTCTCTTAAGTGATTTCTTCTGTTTCCAGTCTTCCCTGTTTAACCCACCCTGTACATTCTTGCAAATATAAAGGATCCAGTATCACGTCCAGTGAACCTAAGTTTCCTATGTTGCAAGGAAGACTACTCAGCTAGTCAGAGCTGCCTGAGGAGGATGGTGAGCGCCCCCAGCTGGTGGTCTCAGGCAGGGGTCGGACAGCTGTTTCACATGGGCTGTTGAGAAGCATGCTGGAGGATGGGTGAAGAGTTGGAGGCTCTGGGGCCAGGCTGCTTGGGTTCAAATTCTAGACTGTCCGTCTACTAGCTTTTGTATGACTTTTATAAGTTTTTTTTTAAATTGTTCTTTTCTTAGTTCATCTTTAAAATGGGAAAAATAATGGTATCACCTTCATAGTATTCTGTGAGGAATGAATGGGGGTGGTGCATATAATAGGCTCAGCAGAGTGCCTGACACACGTGAGCACTAATGGCTGTTAGCAGTGGTGTAGCACAAGGGATTCAGGAAGCTATGAGTAGTTGCATTAATACGATATGATCCTCAAGGGAGGTTTCTTTTAAATTTGAGATTTTTTTTCATATTTATAAGTGATGAAATAATATTTTCACTGGGTCACTTTTCTCTTCAAGGAGTCATACTCAGAACTTACCACACAGATCTCAGATGCTGCACCCTGGCAGCCCAGCTCCTCCACAATCTGCCCCCGTCCGAGACAAGCACGGACCTTTGCTTCAGCGAGGAAAACAGGGCTCCTTCCTGCCTCCCAAACTCAGCGTGCTCACTGCCACTGTGCTATTGGGATGAGCCTCTACCTTTTTGCCCTAAAGTTAATTTTCATGCAGGGCATGTAAGTCATCCCTCCTCTTCAAAGCCTGCCACAATCATTGAGCCACTCCCTGATTTCTTATTCTACCTGCCATAGTTAGGCCACAGTTGAGGATTGCAATACTATCTTTCTTCTCGTGTTGTTGACTGTGTATAAATCTTCTATGGATGATGACCAGTTTCTTAAGGGCAGGTGTCACATCTACCTCTCATGTTCTCAGTAAGCACCTATTAATAGTAAAGTGCTCGAAACAAAGCCATGGCCTGAGTTCAAATCCTGGGTCCACAATTTACTCTGGTGTGGGGCAAGTCCTCTGCCACCTCTAATCTTGGTATAGGGTCATTTTCAGAAATAAATTACTCATAAATGCCTCTTCTTGTAATTGGAACATGGAGGTAAAACATATGAAAACTATTAATGCATCGTTAATGTTATTAGAATATTTGCAACAAGTTATACCTCGAGTAGACAAAACTAAAAGAGTCAGCACGGTTTTCAAAACTAGGATTTCCTGAATTTCAGTTAGTGAAATCTGCTCCTTAAGTGGAAGGGAAGCTGTTTAGGGACACCTCTCAACAGAGTCAGAAAGAGCAACAGTCAGAAGAGCTAATATTTCTGTAAACCTATCATGCAGCAAGCACAGTGTTAGGCAGTTTTTAGGCTAATTAAATAAATGAACAAAAAGTAAACAAAAAAAACCTTAATAATATTCATCAACGACCCTGATAGTCACGGTCTATATATGTCTAGGCATGTCAAAGCACCATGTTCCCAAAGAAGCAGTATTTCTGGGTTGTTAGTTTCTCTGGTAGCAGCAGCAGCTTGTGCTACAATGCCACCCTCCTTACACCATGGTGCCCTGATCGTCATCACCACACTCCTGCAGTGGGTCAATCATCTGTCTCATCTGATGGTCAGTTCCTGGGAGACCAGGAGCTCTCGGTTTCCTCAGTGTTTAATGTCTGACACGTGGCAGATATATTTGTGTTGAATCATCCACACAATCCCTGTTAGCAAGTGAGCCTGAATCTTGAATGTAAATTCACTCTAGTTAATAATAACCAGAGAAAAAACAAGTTCTTCACTCTTTTCAAGCTAATTTTGTCAACTAATAGAAGATGGGCGATGTTTCCTCTGGGTCCTATTAATAGCAAACCATGACTGCGTTTCATGAGTGGAAGCCTCCAGGAGGATATGACTGCCTCTGGATGGACACCACTGCTCTTCTTCCAACCCACACTTGCCTTGGCAGACTGGCTCTGCAAGGAAGAGCACGGAGAGACTGCACAGAGTGTGCCCAGCATTGGCTGACACAGAGCAGAGGCCAAGCGTCCAGCGGCAGTCGTGGCTGTGCTCCTGGCTGGGAGGCCTACGGCTAATGCAGACCATGGAGCTTGGGGGTGAATTCCGCCTGTAATTTATTCAGATGCTAGTTACTGTTCACTGTGGCATGAGTTTCAGTGTAGGGATGAAAGAGAAGAAAAGGATTAGATAGATTTTAGTCCCAAGTAAGAGACTATATTTAAAAAATGTTTTAGCCGAGTGAAATATGTGCATGAGGGTATAGTTAGGTTTCTCTCTGGACTTCAGAATCCCCTTGGAGAAAATTCCTCTGGTTTGATTCCTAGCAGGGTCCTGTTTCCTTTCTCCATCTAGTTCCTAAGCTTCCCACCTACTTGAACCCTAACATTGAACCCTTTAGTCTAATCTTGGCTGCTAAACTAAATGGTGTGGCTTGTGGCAAGCCACTTAGAATTTCCATCACTTTTTTCTCCACTGTAAAACGAGGATGTTACACTGACCTGCCTCAGAGGGATATGGTGTGAATTAACTCTTGTAATTAGTGGTTTCTGTGCTCTGCATACACGGAGTAGGATATGAATGCCAACCATTATCACAGTGGCCTGAGTAAGCTTTGCTGCTAAAGCTATACTTGGGACTAACTGCTTGGCAAAGAGCTGACAACTGTAAGTTGCAAACTTTACACAGAAGCAATATTTCCAGTATTTTCCCCAAGCAATCATGAGTAAATTGCTCACTAGGGGTGGCAATGGTTTGCAGCCAGTTCTGCCTCTTCCGATCTGTGCACCCTGCAAAGCTCAGTCAATGCCAGGTAACTGATCCTTCGTACGTCTGCTGTTTAGTGCAGATGAAGAATTCAGAATGGTATAATTTGGACAGGGATGAAATTTCCGTGCAATGGTATATATTAAAAGCAAATAACTTGTGCTTTGTTCAAGGCAAGAGCTATAGAAATAGAATCTATAACTTTTAATTATCTAATGACAAAGACGGCCACTTTTTTTTGAAATGGGGAAGAATAGGTCATCATTAACAACTTGCCTGGGGTTTCATTTAGAAACTCTAAAAATGTTCCCCTTATCACTATAGATAAAGAGAAGTCAAATTATGATCTAGAAAGCTATATTAAAAAACGTAAAAATAATGGGTTTAAAAAATTGATTTTCTAAGCTTTCGATAGAAGGTTGGTGGAGGGGGAAATGCTACATATAAACTGAGTGAAACCTATGAGAGGCCTATACGTCTATTATTGAACAAAACATTTGATACGCTGTAAATACCATTATATTAATTTATATAAAAGCTGTGCTCTTTTTGAGTTCTAACCTCTGTGATCTAAATTTTGAAAGGGAAAGTTAGTTTCAGAATGGTTTGCAGACCTATGCTGAGATACAACATCTCTTCTGGGAATGAAAGGGAGGCTGCCCTTCAGTAGCTAAGTGAATCACCAATGCTGATTTTCAGGGGTCAAGGTATTAGGTCCCAAAGGATGCCTGGGGCTGCAGCTATGCATTCTGGGAACTGGCTTGGCAGGGTGGAGCTCAGGTACTGGGCCAGAAGAGCCTGGTGGGAAGAAGAGATTTGACCTTATTTTTCTTAGTCCCTTTAGGCAAGATTCTAGAAGTAAAAGGTTGCTTTGCAATGTTCTCATCATACACAGACAAAGCGTGAGCATACACAAATTAAGGTGATAAGTGTGCCTAGCCCTTGCATACCAGAAGAGAGCAGTGGAAAATATTTTTCCCTTCTGTGGCAGTTCCAGGTGACCTTGAAAAAAATAGCTGGGGATAAAGGTGACCTTTAAAAAAATAGCCTACTTTCCTTATGAAAAAATAGTACTGCATCAAGGTAGCTTTTGGGGGCAAAAATAATCATTCTAAGTTTGGCAAGGCAGTCCTTGTAAGAGAACTGGCTTGTTTTTGGAGTATATGCATCATCTTCATTAGGATTGGCAAGAAGATAATTTCTATTTCATTTCAAAATAACAATGAAACAATTAAATAAATAATTTTGGATATATAATTTTTGGATAAGAGCTGAATTTATGCCTAAATTATCTCTTTGGCTTATAAAAAGATTAGTTTTTGTTAAGCTGCTTTCTGACTATTAGATTTGTCCCATACCTGTGTACCTGCGTATTAAGAGGAGTCAGTCTGGTTTGGGGGAATCGTGAACTTGTCCAGATCATTGCTACAGCCCCAGCGGAGATGCATTTCAATTCAATTCATCAGAGATCACTGTGGTACGTAATCTGATGGATTTATCTTTTTGTATATTATAGGAATATGGAAAGGAATTAAATGTGTGTTTACAGTTTGATAAACATTCAACATAAATTATACATTTTAATTTCATTTATTAGTTGGGGACTATGGAAAGCAGAATTTCATTGCATACAAACTGCCATTCAGATTGAAGGATTAGCAGTTTCCTGAAAAGGTACACTAATTGTAAGAATGAGATCCATTTCTATCTCACATTTGTCACTACACAGTTTATATTCAGAGTTTTAGAAAGATAAAAGTGGAATATAGCTAATCCTAGTGACTATGTAGTTTGTTGTGTACAACTTCAAGTAATAAATCTAGTGCTAATGAACCTATCATTTGGCAGCTTGTTTGAATGCTGTAGTCACCACTGCAAGTTTTTAAGCCCCATTTATGTCTTAAAAAACTTGACCCAATATTTTAGAATTAGCATGCTGAGCAGTGTCCATGATATTATCTTACCATATAATGACTCCAAAAATCTCACAGAGATTAATGGTGATAACATAATTCCAGAAAGTTGCCACTCTATATGTAGAAATATATTGGCAATAAAAACCAGTCACTGTGTGCCTTTCCCCAGTAGGGGATCTCTCACTTTTCTCTGATTTTTAAAGGCTTCAGATCAATAACTGGAGTGACATTATTAACAGCTCCCTCAACACCTTGGCCAGTGCTAATATTAAATCCATTACACCTTCTGTTTGACATTTGCAGTACAGCAGAAAGTGCTGTAGATACAGTCACATTGTCTGGGGACTGGGGTTGGATGTGGGGTTCGTAAGATGGTTTCCCTAGCCTAACTTCTAAATTCAGTTCATTGATGGGAAACTTGAACCAATACCAAAAAAACAAAAAACAAAAACAAAACCAAACCCAAAAACAACAACAAAAAACCTAAATGAGCCCCCTTCCTCTAACCATATACCAGACAGTAAATAATTCACCCATAGGAGTACAACTGTATCTCATATCCAAGCAGTTTTTAAAACAAAATGTTGATCTGATCCTCAAATTTTTACATTTTTTATTGTTATTCCTAAACATTTGTTCCTCTAATTATATCACTTATTGTGAAAATCATCTAATGAAATCAGAGGAATTGCGTTCCTGTAGAATTAGGAGTTGATCAAATTTACCACAGCATAGAGGTAGAAGTAGAAAATGAAGATTACTTCCATTTAGGCAAGTACACTACTGTTCCAATTTTTCTTGCCTTTAAAATATTCAGGACATAAAGTAGCTGTAATAGCATAAAGATCATACTACCGTAATGATTATCTTAATCCCACAAAACAGGCTAGATTCTGTCTGAAACTTTAGGCAAAACACGATAACTGTATTTTAGACAATCAATGGGTTAATCATGCTGCTATAGTTACTCTTTCCCCAAAATATTGCCTCATACATTTGGCAAATTGTCTAGATCTGGTGCAGTATTGATTTTTCCCTCTCTGAGCTCGCCCCCATTCTATAAGCTGCAAGAAGCCCTTGTCCTGGTTGAATTCCCTCCAAAGCAGGGCCCAGGTGTGTTCTTCCTAACAGTGATCCTCGGTGCCACTGGAGATAGAAAGGGAATTTTATCTCATAGAGAGAAACATGATAGAGAAAGATGCCTGAGAGGTTAAATGGAAAAGGAAGTTACCAGAAGCATGTATGTTATAATCTTATTTTAGTAAAAAATTACAAAAAAAACCCTGCCACAAACCTATGAGAAACAAACACATAGAAGAAACAAAATCTAGGATACGTGGTTATTTCTAGGTAGTGGAATGTTTATTGGTCTTTATTCCTTGTTTTTTGTGTTCTCTGAATTTTTCACAAGGAACATGAATTAATTTTATAATTGGAAAAAAATTTTCATTAAGAAAGAAGAAGGAGTAAAAGCACAACAATTTTATGATCTAACTTAAGGAATATTATTCTTTGCTTTCAAAATAGGGAGACTT
Organism: Avahi laniger; assembly: GCA_963575035.1. NCBI lineage: Eukaryota > Metazoa > Chordata > Mammalia > Primates > Indriidae > Avahi > Avahi laniger. Next base: position 63,255 of record CAUYSK010020407.1, read on the forward strand.
TTAAAGTTCCTCCAGGATTTCCTGAAGAGCTGTTTTTCTGTTTATTAAGCATTTAAAAGGTATTGAAATTTATGAAAAAGATGAGGCTAGCACTCATAATCCCAAGATTATAGAATCATTAAGAATAATGAAAAGACACAAGGAGATCTACATAAAGAAAATGACCCATCCAAATGGCATGTTCAGAGGTTCTCTGCTCCCCAAGTCGGAGGGCCTACAGGATAGCAAAGAGCAGTCTTTTCCAAAATGTTCAGATTAACCCTTAAACAGGCACCCTAGAACTTTACAAGTTTTTAAACAAGGCCACCCATTTATTTTCCTTGTGCCTGACTTAAGATTTCTCTAAGGGAAATAATATATTTACTAAACTATTAATAAATGTTGACGCTAACAAAATATGTATTTGGGCTTGCTGCCCTGTCAACAGATCTTCTTCCCTGCCCCCTCTATCTTGGGACTGAGTCAAGACAATCTCAGGCTGGCAGTTCAAAGAAATAGAATTCCCATTATGGCACAGTATCGCTGGCTCTTAGACTGCTTTAGTCACTTATTTCCTTTTATTATAATGCCAAATGTTATTTAGATTTCAGTCATTTAGTAATGCTACGCTGAACACATCAGTGCTTCGGAAAAATTCCATACCTACTAGTCCTTTCATTTTCATAATAACTGTATATCGATATCCCCTTTCCAACTAAATTACACCACTATTTAAAAAAGAATCTGTGTTTTATCAGAGTTTAAGAGATTATGATGCAATGAACAACAGTCTTCAAAAATGTTCCTTCATGTTATTAAGAATTAAGAAATCTTGTTAAAAATTCTTTCAGCTTTTAAGAAACATAAGCAGCTTTGGGATGTAGTGCTTGACGTGAACTTTTTAGGTAATTCCCTTGGAGCGATCATCTGCATTAGTGAAGATATTTCGTTCAAGGTAGCACCCTATGCTGCTTTTCGGTATTTGAGCAGTTAATCTAATTGCTTTTTAAAGCCAAAGATTGAAAGTAACCAACACTACAGACTTTTTAAGGATAAGGTAGCTTAACGTTCTTTACTGGTGAGAGCCGCACTCACCATCAAGGAAGAGACCCTCCTCTTATGTGAGTGTCACTAATGAGCCCAAGTTGTTAAGTGATGTGGAAAGCAGAGTTTTCAATTTCACTAGTTAGGATGACTAAGGGAAGGCTGGTGAAGGCAGAGGAAGGAATCCTAAGTAAATTTATAGAATCTTTCAAATATACTTCGGTGTTAAATGATAGAGTACCTTCAAAGGTAACAGCTGAAGGGGATATCTATTCTCCTAGTATCCAGAACTAATAGGTGAGAACTGATTTTAACAATGTACCTGGAGTTGTTTTATGCATGCTACTGCTTCATAGAAGGCATGGGACTTGTCAAGAGTTCTTATATTAAAATATTTATTTGGGTTTACCATTTTCTTTTGACTTTAGCCTACGATACCCTAGTAGAACTGGTTTACAGGTTGTGGATTGTTTTTCTCCCCAAGTCTCACCCTCAGTGTGCATGTGCAGAGACATCAAACTCCACATGAATCAACAGGGTGACTTGGCTTCCAAGAGGATCTAATTCAACCTTAGGCTGCATTAACCAAAGTATAGTAGTCTATACTGCTTTGTACTAGTCAGGATACATCTAGTGGGCTATGCTCAGTTCTCTGAACCACACTTTTAGAGGGTGACCAATAAGCAGAAGCACAGCTGGGGCAGGATGATTAGGGCAGTACGCTCTTAGGAATGCCCCCTTAAATAATAGGTGTGGAATTAGCACTGTTTGACTTGGAAAGGAGAAGGAAGGGAGGATTTATTCCTTCTTCCCTATCACAGCCTCTTAAATATGTCTTCACATATTTTGGAAGTGTGGTTCCAGAGGGCAGACCTCGGATCAGTGGAGAGAAGTTGCAGCAAAGTAGATTTTGGCTCCGTGGCTGGAGTAACTATTAGAACTATTCTGCAATGGAGTGGGAAGCCTTATAAATCCATGATCTTCCTAGCAGGGACTAGAAAGGTTACCTGTTGGTTTTGCTATAGAGAATTGGCTGCATATGCTGGAGGGTAGGTTAAAGGATTACACAGATCCTTCTAAACTTGAGAGTTTGTAATTCTTTCCAAGGCCTTCCTTCATACAAAGTCCTATAAACTTAAATTCTTTTACGTTTGAGTCATGAGGAATCAAGGTTCCCCAATCCAACTTCAGGATGAAAGAGTAGAAAACAATTTTCACATGCTGCTTCTCAAATATGCCCAGATATGAACATTCTATTGACTCAAAAACAATTCCAATTATCTCACTGACATATCTATTCAGTAAAGTCAGTGAGCTATGATATAAGAACATACGACTTCCATCCTGAACAAAATTATTTTCATTTTTAAAGGGTAAAGAATAGATATTCTCTTTTCTCATATGTGGGGCTCATTGGAGAAGGCTGATCACCAGAGCTATAGAACAATGAATGCCCTAGAAGCTACAGTTAACCTCGGTGAGGAAACATGGCCTGGTTCTAGATGGAATTAAAATATTTACAAAAGAGGCAAATATATTTTTTCCCTTCTGTGTGAGCAAACATATTGTGATGATTTTTAGGCAGGCCAAATTATTTTCTTGGAAGAATGTTGAATTATTTTAATGTTAAGATAGGTTTTTCTATTTTTCTTTCTAACAAGATGCTTTTGTATTGAGAATCTGTTTTAAAACAACAGATCAAGGAAAGTACAAGCATCTTTGAAGAGTGCAAAAATAATTTCCCAAGTAAGCAAATAAAACTTTGCACTTCAAATCAGGCCTTGATTCATTAAAAATCTTAAACTTCTCATGAGAAAAATTAACATTTAAACCACTGCTGCTTGGCCAAGCACTCCACCACACAAGAATATGAAATATCTCCTCTAAAAAAGTACAAAAAGGACAAAACCACAAATGTGGAACTTCAATTAATTTAAAGCCCCAATCAGCAAAGAATAAATCCTTCGCAGATCTAATTACCAGCGCTCTCGGAAGACCCAGGCCGACCAGCCAATCTTCCCCGTGTTTGAACAGCTTGATGAACTAGGGGACTGATGGATATCAAGTCATTTTGTTTAATTTATAAATGGATTTTCCCCTAATACTTAAATTATCATCAGTACAACACAATGAAAATGGGAACATTCTGAATGCAAAGTCTATAAGAGTCCTGGAAGGAATCCCAATGAGGAATGTCACCTCTGTTCATTCCTCTATACAATTGATCTAATTAAATACTGAGGGTAGAAAGGCAGTTTAAAATGTAGCCATTTCTGTTTTCTTTTTAGCCTTAATTTATCTGTTCACATCTTTCAAGTACCTTCTGATGCTTAAAAAAAAAAAAAAAAAAGAAACCAAGATTTCTGCAAGTCCCTAATACTTTTAATTCTGCACAAGCTAATATTCAAAATACTCTGCCATAGACTTTGCTGAATAATAAATAAATGCATTACATTTAGCCATGGTAACAATAAAATAAAGAGGGTGTTCCAAATTGGAAGCTTTTCCCTCCAGTAGTCTGAAAGAGAAACTAAAAGAACTAGTACCTGCTATATGTATTGTTCAATTGAAATTAGATCTCTGGATTATACTTATTAAAATGTCTCCTTATTTTCAAATCTCTTCCTTATTTAATTACTGCATGGGACTGAAAGCTGCATGGAATTGTTAAATACCCTTAGACCTATTTATAGTCTCTTCACATGGGTAACTTGAGCACACTCATTTGGCAAAGGTCTTTCCCACCAACCCACACACTGGGTTTGCAATTCCCACCTGGCTCCGGGGTCTCCGACTGAGAGGAGGAAGATGCTGAGCTGGCTCCATCCTCAGCGGTGCCCTGTGAGAGGAGACCCCGCCCAGGCGGGAGCTTCATGCCCAGCTGTTCTGCCATCTCCACGTGGTCTCCCGGGTGGACATAGTCAAAGACGCTGCTGCCTGTCAGCTCCACCTAGAGGGGAAGAGGAAGAGTGGGAGAGCAAAGTGTCATAGGTTTTTCCATTTGCAAATTCAGCACCACAGAGTCTGAGCAGAAAAGGAAATACATTCAGGCCCCAGAAACGATCCTCGTTCTAAGTCCTTCATCTTCAAACACTGAAGTTGAAAGAGAAAGATTTTTTTCATATGTATTTATTTAGCAATTGTTCAGACCAGTTTTTTTTCTCATACACTGTTGTTTGCAGAAAGCCAAAACATTCTGTGAAATGTGGATGAGTCTGCCTCGTGTTCGGCTGTTTTGTCTATGCATCATCAAATACTTGTATGTTTGGTGTCAGCCAGATGACTGACTGAATTCTACACTTTTCTTATTGAGAAGTTTGGGCTTTGTACAGAAATAGCCAGAGATTGCGGACTCTTATTCCTTACCACACACAGATTTCCAAGATGTGTTTTTATACTCATCATCTTATTTCTATGTAAATTTAAATGCAAGAAGGGCTGCTTACGAATATATGCAAAGGCATAATGTTTTCATTAAATATTACTCATTAGCTCTGTAATCGTATGGAGAATTTTTCATGCAAAAGAGGTCAGCTGGGGTCTGAAACAGCCATTTTTTTTTTCTGCTGGTATCAGCTTGTTTTGTCTTCAATCTAATAAGATACATGGTACAAATCTCCTTGAGGGCTTTTAAAAAAATGTTTTATTTTGTGTACTCTTTGAATTAGGCTGATGCTAAGGTAGAGAATGAATATCAAATATGAGAAATGTTTCAGCCTGAAATGGCTCTCTATTTCAATGCCGTAAGGATTGGCCTCACCTCTGTACTTATCTAGTGCTCTAACTTTTATCTCCTTTTGAGAACAGCAGTAATGATCCTAACAGACAACAGGGACAGATGTGTCAGTCACAGGACAAGCAAAAGCTCTTTCCCAGGTCACTAATGGCTTTCCTGGTTCCCTGGAGCATACTGCTCTCAGACCAGCTATGATGTGCCATGGAAGCTGCCAGAACTTCATCTTGTCACACCGGTTACCTAGAATACCTTCTTACCTCATTTCCCTTTCCTGTGTAATTTCCAGCATCCCACCAAATTCCACCTGAGTGCCTGCGCTCTTTCCTATAGGAAGAAAGACTGGCGGTAGGCAAACCATCACAGAGAGCATGGTACTCAGAGCAATTATCATCCCCAGAACTCCAAGTCCTGGTAAAATGATCACATCTACTCACAGACACCATTTGATTACAATCTTAACAAGCTACAGATCTTCAACATCTATCAATTAACAGAGGTATAGTTGGAAAAATAGGAGGCTAAATCCAGTTTGGTTAATAGCTATTCCTGAAAAAGGCTTGCATAACTTTTACTGAAAATGAGGTACATTCTCTTGCTATTAAATTGCACTCTTCTACTGTATTACCCGACGACTGACTGTATCATCTTACAATCCCTGTTTCTTCCATTTGGTGTTGTTACAGAGTGCAAAGCAGGACTCACAGTGATCAGCTCCTACCCTCTGGGAGGGGGGGATTACACGGAAATAATCCCTTTAATGTGCGCCTTGCCTCTAAGCACTTCACACAGTGATAAATGGGTAAACTGACTTTGAGCAATTAAGAAATTAAATGAAACTAATAAAATGTGTGTTTTAATATTTCTTGATGGTTATTTTGTTTGGAGATTAGTGAATATGAAGGAGTCACTTTCATTTTGCATGGAGTCTGATTGTAGCACTGAAAAAAAAAGTTTGAGAAAAGTGACAGAAATATTTATTAATACTTCAATGTGCCTTTTGGGACAGATCACAGATTGTGATAAGATGACAACACAAGTGGGAGATAAAAAAGATTTTTTAGGGGTGCTGGTGATTGAATATTCATGTATGCTGCTCTTACGGAGAGGAGTAACAGACCACTATCACCACAACCTGATTTGCTTGGACGTGCAAGCACTTCCTTCCCACAAAATCATGTCCTGAACATGGCACATCTAGAGCAAAATTGAGTACGATGTGTTATTATGAGGACTTTCTCCTCCAGTGCTCTCATGGTGGAGAGGTGGCCCCCGAGAATTTGACATGATCATAGTCCTTATGTATGTACCATATAGTGAAGGCCATGGCAGCACCGACTACTTGGAGTCATAACCTGACTTCCAGATCAGAACCTTTTCCTCCTCGGCTGTGTGACCTTGTCAAGTTCCTGTTCCAAAAGTGGCAGCAGGACCCTGGGGGCACTGCTCACATTGAACCCCACGCGGCTGGCACCTGCTGGAGTGCGTTCCTTGGGAATGGTACAAGGCTGTGGCCCTGAGAGGAAAACGAGACTTGTGCTCCCCGCCTCTCAGCTGAAAATGACTGCTGCCGTTTGATGGCTAAGCAATATCCTTTTGTAACTTTGTGCCCTCACTTTGGGACAGCAGTTTAATCAGCATGGGATGATACATGCTTTGAACCTCCATAAGAACAATACCAATATTAGCAGTTACCTACTATGTGCAGGTACTTTCTGTACTTTGCTTTCATTCGTCCTCAAAATAATCTTTTAATTGTTTTGGTGCAGTTGGTACAATCAGCCCCATTTTACAGAAGAACCTGAATACTAGAAAAGGCCAATGACGGAGACAGAATTTGGTTCAAAGTCCGCTTGACTCATCTTACTACCTCCCAGGTTGTATCGTTTGCAGCCACAGAGGCCAAGCAGAGATCTCTGAGCTCCTCTATCCTTCAGTCTCACTTTCGTTCAGGAGAGAAGATTAAGCACTAAGAAGGGAGGAGGCTGAGGAGGAGGCAGCCTGTCAGTCACCTGGGGGTAGGATGCTCTGCCATTGGACTCTTGGGCCTAAAGGAAGCATACTAAGCCAACAGAAATGTGAGGGTAGGGTCTGCTCATGCACGCATATTGAACTGGAAGAGACTTTAAAGACCATCCATTAATATCCTCTTATGTAATAAGTGAAAACTCTACAGTTCTGAGAAGTTAAAATGCTTTTTCAAGTGTCCCCAGCTGTTCTGGGATGGAAGCAGGGCCGTGAGTCCAACTGTCTCACTCTCAGTCCACCATTTTTCTCACGAAACTCTTGTCTGATTTTTCTTACGAAGATTCTCTGGGTAAGACAGACTAGAACTCACATTTCCTGCCACTAAATTCTGTGCCCCAACATAGATTACAAAAACCAAGACTAGGATTTTTTAACTGATGAATAGACATTACTTCATGTTAACTTTAAGTAGGAAAAAGAAACACAGCTCCAGTCCAATGCTAATTAGGTACTTTGAAATCCATAGTCAGCAACTCTTCCAAGCATTTGCCCATTGAGAACTGGGATCAGTGTCTTGTATAATATTTAGTGGAGCTATCACAAATGTTTGTTGACTGAATAAAAGATGTTTAGGCCTGAAAAAATTTTTGCTTTTTCTATGCTTAACTTGGACAAGTTTAAGTTAGTTCTTTTACATTATTAATGGTGTTATTATTATAACATTACTCTGTAAAATGAATTATAACACCATAACATAGTCATTCCCAATACGTCCTTGCATTTAACTGAGGACAGTATTGTACAAATGCTGGGAAAGAGCAGTTCAAGAAATTCTCTAAGAGACTAGTGGCATCTTTCATAACCCATTTTGCTTTTAATCTTTGGCAAAACTGTGTTTAGTTGGTTAGTTTCCACCTTTCATACCTCTATGTCCTCATTATCTGAATTGTAACATAGTTCCATAGAAATTATTATTTATTAACTATCCCTTCAAATCACCAATGGTAGAAATTTGGAGAAATTTCATTTTATATTAATTATTGGTCCTATCTTCAATCCTTAATTATGATCTACATAATAGAAAGGTAGAGTTTTGTTTGCCCCTAATAGAGTGTTCTGATTAGTGCAAATTGCATTCTAAGGCAAATGTGAGAACCTCTTCATTTTATAGTAAATTCGATCACTTTATATGGTGATTAAAAAAAAAATGTTCTGTTTATTAAACTCAAGAAACAGACCTATGGGTCTTTGAATTGTTTCTGTAGTAGAAGAAAGAGAAGGAAGCATGATTGTTTCCAAACTCACCCACTCGGTCCAACTTTACGCTAGGTGAAAGACTCTAAAAGAGAAATTACTCTCACATTGCCTAGTGTATTACAAAACAGCTGAGAAATGCACCAGGAGCCGCAAATGAGTAATAAAAAATCAACCACATTCAGAAACAGCATTTTGTTTAAACTCCTTTCTCCCTCTCTTTCCCCACCCAAGGCTACCATAGATTCCTCCGGGACAAACCATAGCCTCTAGTGCCATCTGGCATAACCTATATTCAGGCTGACCCACACGGCCGTCTCAAATTTATTTCACGTTCTGTTAGCTTGCATGTAATTTGCACACTAGACACAGTTGATTTGGTAACTCTGAAGTTTCCTGGAAAAAAATGTAAATATATTATACAGTGGTTTGAGTTGACTTTTCCATGTCAGGTCATTGTACCCTGCTGGTAGATAGGATGGGGGACTAATTTGTCTTTTCATACATCAAGCAAGCATGTCAATAGCCTTTGCTTGGCCCCCTGGAGTGAGCAATACTTTTTAACTACAGCGATGTACTAACAGTGCAACTCATTGAATTCAGTGCTGCTTTGATTGAAGGGGTTTGGTATAAATGAGAAGCAGGCAGTGATCTTGTAAGTTATCTCTATACTGGGACAACTTAAGAGGATACCTCTATAAAGGAAGATCATAAAACTTATTTTTAAGATCTTTCTTTAAAAATGCTTCAGTCTTAGGAATAAAACAAAGTTGATTTTTATCTCATAAAAGAGGTCATTTAAAACCTACCACTTAAGGTCAAATGTCCTAACTAAACCTTTTGTAAGACATTGGTTTTTTAAGGGCATTGAGGTTTTTGAGAAGACTGGAGGTGCTTTTGGTTAAGCTCTTTTTCAGGAGTCTTTTTGTAGTCAAGCCCCACTCCTACAGAGGATGTTAGCAATACCTGAATAGAAGGTCATTCCTGAGAGAGTACTATGGTTGGTGGTAAGTGGCTTGGAAACCTAATTCCCAGGTTAGGCTTTCGTACCCACCAAGAGACCCTGATATTCTGGTTAGAAAATCCTGACCCAGGATAAGGTGGAAATTCTATCTCAACACAGCAGGTTAGGATTTGTAGTTTTTTGGGGGTCACATTTATATTATTGAAGGATAATAAAATGATAAGAGAATAAAATATAATAAGATATGATAGCTTGATTAGCATAGGTTTTCTTTGGATTTACTAGTATCTTAATACCATCTTCATAACTTCCTACATATTGCAGAATTCCACTGAATATTTATGAACTGTTTTGACAGAAACTTGATGTTCTTTACTGCTCTGTCTCATTCTATGTATTTGCTGACTTATCTGAAGAAAAACGCATAAAAGCACTGGGTCTGTTACAGAAATACGTGTATAAATTAGTAGAACAAGAAGAAAGAAAGGTTCTGTTTCACAACGATGAGGAAGAATGAAAAATCCTTCCAGTGGTCATCAAATAAGAAGACAAATCCACTCTTTTTACAGATGCATTAACAGAGCCTTCCCTTCGAAGAATTTTAGCTAAAAGATACCATATCGTGTGATTATTTTATCTTTAGAAATAAACATTTTGACTCCTGTGGGAATCAGTGGAGTACGTTTTTTGTTTTTTTATATATTTTTCTTATGGCCCCTGGAGTGCCTGACTTGAGAACTACAATAACAGCACCCAAAGAGATATTGCATAACCAGTTCTGAACTCTGGTTAAGAAGTGCCAGGAGATAATTCACAAGGATCTCCTATTTCTCAGAGAAGAAAAAGGCAGACAGAAATGGGACAAAGAGGGTAATAACAAATTGCAGGTATTGATTCAGACATGGGCACAGTTATTTGGAACAGTATGTCTGCCTTTTTGACTATTATTTCCAGTAGATGAATTGATCAGGCAATAATCAACACTAATTGGTAAATATTCAGAATTGTTAGGTCATTCTAGAGACTCAGACACCCGCTGAGCATTTTAAAATACTTACAGAAATAGACTGTGTATAAAACAGACCCACAAACTCTTTGAGGTTTCTTCCATCTTTTTTCTGTTTAAGGAATAAATTATACACTGTATTTCATTTTTTCTGGTAATTTTGGCTCATGTACCTCTATCATGCCATGTTACGGAAGTAGCGGTTTTAGAATAGTTTTGATATGTTAGTATCCTTTTCCTTTTCATTAAGAGACACCACTTAAAAGAAGAATCTAGAGAATGCCTTAATACTAAGAGGACATTACATCACAGGAATGAGCCCAGGGATTTGTGAAAGTGACTAAATAAAGAAATTTTAAAATCTTGTTTTACGAGGCTCCTATAGTTTTGAAGTTTTAAAGTGTCTGTAGGGCAGAAAAGGCCAACTTTTTAGTATTTATCACAGTGCTGGGAAGGAAAAAGGATGGCGTTGGAGGTTACATCACAGTAAAAAGTGAAATGATGCCAAGAAAGAAATATTAATCTTAAAAGTAACTGAAATCAGTCTCTCATTTCTGAAGATCAAACAAATAGTAAGATGTCACTTTCAAAGCTTCTTCATTACCTTGGTGGTAAGGAGACCAATCAACATAAAATACTTGATATTGGCATAGTTAATCCATTATCCTCAAATTTTACATGGTTCAATATTTGTCATTTAAATCTGGATACACATTAAGATGCATGTTATACACAGCAAGACTTTAGTACCAATATATTTCAATTTTTGTTTAATTTTTAATTTTGTCCTCCTCCTTCTTTGTGTTATGTGAACAAGAAAAAGTAGAAAATGATTATAAGTTAAGGTTGAAATTGAAATCTTTCCTTGATTCTAAACAGCCCTTTTAAAGAAAGGTAACTGGATTAGGAAAACTTTAATAATTGTGAGGATGAATTTTCCATTTGTTTTTGAAAGTTACACAGGGTGATTTTATTTTATCTTATTCCAGTTTTATTTTACTCTAGTGAAACAATATGGTTTACATGACTAAAACCTTGGATATGCTTAATGCATACAATCAATCATTCATGATTGTTTTTAAAGGGGCTTCTCTATGATGGAGGATCAACAACAGTAGTCAGGAGTTAAGTCACAATGTTTAAGTGACACTGTTGAAAGAAAAACAAAAAAGAGCAAAACCAGAAAGGTTTAACAGAGGTGATTGGTCTCTATACCTCAAGAGATCTTTATGGTTAAGGGAAAGCAAAACAAAAGGAGGATCTTGCTCCACTGACATCTTGGTTTCTCAGGTTGGAGCATTTTGCCTGCCAAACTGCTGTATTCGAAACAACTGGCCTTCCTTCTCTGTGTCTCTGTGAGGGGTCTTAAAATCTCTCACCCAAGAAAACCACAAAGTATAAAATAAAAGTATAAAAAATATTAAAATATTTTAGACACTGTAGAAATGGGGTAGTTAGCCCATGTCAAGAAATTAATTTGGGAGTTAATCCAATGAGGAGAACAAGGAGGAATAAAATTCTCCATGTCATGATCAACTACTGACCCTTCTAGAATCTTCCCTGTTGATATATTTAAGCAAATCTTAGGAACCTCCTGAATGCTGCATGGGTATTATGGCCATGGTGTGTAATTCATTTTGAGTGAATTACTCTAAGAAAAAGGCCTAATACACTGCTATTTTATTTTGGCTATTGTAACTACTAACTGTAGTAGTGTTTGAGGTTATTTTCTATGAAGCAAGTCAATAATCTGAGCACTCTCTAGGTGCCATTTTAATGGAATAAGTTAAATTCACAACTGTTTAATAACAGACTGAGTTACTCTTGTTACAACAGAGAGTTTAAACAGAACTGGCAAGTAGAGAAAAATAGGAAAAATGAGTTATTCCAGAGGTTAAAAGCAAAGCAGTACTTGTGTTCCTGAAGATATTGCAGCAGGAATATGGTGGTGAGGGAGCAAACCCTTGTGAAAACCTGATAAATTGTACGTTCTGTCTTACCAGAAAATGCTCTAATCACATACATATAAGTTGGAGTTATATTTCAGGGGTTTTAGACTCCCCTGCTGTTTATGCATGAATATTCTCTAGAACCAAGCATGGCTACTGAGCACTTGGAATGTGGCTACTCTAAGTATAAAAGAACACTAGGTTTTAAAGACTTAGTACAAAAATACAAAGAATGCAAGCAATCTTATAATTTATATTGAAAACATGTTGAAATAATATTTTTAGATATGTGAAATTGAACAAAAATATTAAAATTAATCTCATTTGGTTGTTTTACTTTTTAAAATGTAGCTACTAGGAAAATTTAAAATCACACACGTGGTTTGCAACATGTTTCTAGGGGACAAGATGCTCTAGAACCAAGAATCTCTCGGGCAGAACATGAAGTATTAGAATACCATGAAGATGACATGCAAGGGAAGAGGTATAAGAGAATAAAACATAATAGCAATAGAGGAATATATTTAGAATAAAAGGAATGAACCAGTAGATTGAATCAATCTGTCAATTAAATACTTATTGATCATCTGTTCTCTGCAAGACATTGTATTTGGGATTATGAGAATAAAAAGAAACATTGAAACTCAGCACCTATCCCCAAGGAGTTTACGATCCACTTTGGAGACATAAGAGAAACACATACAAAGTCAAATAATGATATGAGAAAAATATATGACAGCACAGTGTAGTATATGATTAAGATGCAACATGAACGTTGTAGATAACTGCCTCAAATTCCTCCAGATCCCTTGAGGATTTCCTTAAAATGAAGAGTCATGGGCTCCCAGAGATTCTGGCTCCACAGATCTAGGGCAGGGCCCAAGATTCTGCATTTTTAGGATGCTCCTGGGTGATGCTGGAACTGCTAGTCTATGGTCCACACTTTGAGGAGCACGGTGTGTGCTGAGGTGGTTGTGAACCAAAAGAATCTGGGACAGCAACTCCCATTCTGGCTCCTCACAGAGAAGAGAATAAGAAAAGACAGGTGGCTTGGATAAAAAGACCTGAGCAACCCAAGACACTGTGGCAGTCTGAATGTACTGGAACTTATAAGTGCAGGGCTGGGCTCGTATGCTGTTGTTGGATTAAGCCAAAAACATTGGAAAGCATTAGCAGAGGCTCAATAAACACTAAGGGAATGATTTTGATCCTAAGGAGTTAGATCTGTGTTAGTATTCACTAACTTTTTATCCCCCTCTTTTAATTGATATATCATAGTTTTATATATTTTTGCAGTGCATATGATGTTTTGATACATGTATAATGATGAAATCAGGGTAATTGGGACATCTACCACCTGAAACATTCATTTTTTCATTGTGTTGGGAATATTACTTCTCTTCTAGCTATCAGAAGATATGCAATAAATTATTAATTATAATTTTTCTACTGTACTATTAAATACTAGAACTTATCCCCTTTAAAAATATTGAAGGACAGGCCCAAGTAATCATTTATAGGGAATATCACATCTCATTTTTCTTCTCAAGCCTGTACCTCAAAGACAGGTACAGACCCAGACATAGGCCTATGCCTAAATAACTGCCATGCTTTGTCCTATACATTTAAGTTCTGGATCCAAGATTCTAATCTCATTTTTTCCTATATCTGACACATTCAAATGGATTCAGCTTATGACGGATGATTTTTTTTCTACCATGGTGCACACAAAACCCATGCTACACTTTAGAATTTTTAATCTAGCTTCTTCCTTCTCCAAACATTGTCTTTTTACCTGATCATGCATCCAGTAACAGTGGTACAACCCAACGTCTCTTCCTAGGATGGGCAGAAAGAGCTCAAAATGAGGATGTACCTTCATAATATCCTCTTAACGAAGCAACCCCCACACCTCAAGGTGTATTATCTATAATCCTAACACCAAATACCTCATCTATCTGCACACTTCCATGTCATCTAGAGATGATGGTATGGTTCAGTAATGGAAAGACTTTTTCAAAGTTTTGTTCCAAGTAGGGAACCAACAGCTAGCTACCATAATCACTGCTTGCATAAGAGAAGCAATGGTAAATTGGAAATTAGCCAGGTAAATTACCTATAGTGTGATGCTTTACTGATTTTAATTAAATTTACCAGTTTGTTTTGACAAGTTTTACATGCAGTTATCAAAACTTTTAAGTTTTATCATAGCCCTTCAGTTTTGCTTTAAAAACCAATAGAACAGCAAAAAATACACTGGTTGAGAAAGGTTGGGGGTGGGTGGGAAGAAAGGGGTGAAAACTTATCAAAAGTAAAATTGGATTAAGAGTCAATCAAAATCCAACTGTGAATTTATCATTTCAATGAATTTCAATGAATGGTTTAAAATCTGTTTGAAATCTATTTGAAAATGAATATGTAATAATATAGACATATCTCCTTTTCAAAGCCAGTATTGTCAGATGTATTCTGAGCATTATAATTCATGAACAGAGTAGATGACTATTTGAAAAGTATTAAAATGAGCTGACTTTTCAATACAAGTGTCTTCACAATAAGTTTTCCTATTCTGGGCAATTCAGAAATGTAGACAATTGTGGTAGAAAAATAATATGTATTGTAATATTCATTGTACAGTAGTAGTGTAGTAAGTGGCAATTCTGGACATTACAAGAGACACAAGGATTATTTTCTGTGATTGCACAGAGAATACTTGGATTTCTTGTGAAGCTTTTGCATTGGAAATGAGATTCATCAGTCTGAACGGGGCAGGGTTAGAGCCCTTAGCAACATGCTTATTTTGTAGAAGGTCACTCAATAATAACTTCCTCTGCCCTCCAAGCTTATTAAGACTGACTGGCATATATTAATGAAAACACCTGATTCTCCAACCATAAAACCCAGACAAAGACTTTATTTTAATATTAAGGAAGGAACCCTTAATTAGCAGGGTTTCAAAAATGTCAGCTTCTTCTATTAGCTGTTCTGGTCCATCAAAGCCATAATCCCTACTGTCAAATTTCATCACATGATAGACAGTTTGCCGGCTGTCTTTTTTTTTTTTTCTTTTACTGATCATACTGACTGAAGCTTTTTAACATTTTTTTTTATTTTGCCATCACATTTAACAACTCATCGTGCATTTTCCTGTTACACTCTTGATTTTACTCTTTGCTTTCAAAGAGTCTTAACACATGTCAGCTAAAAAGTATGGGGAGAACACTGCAGAAACACAAGAATTACATGTGAATACATACACATTCTTAGATGTATAATTAAGGACTCTTGGAAGACCTGGGCTTGCTTATATTGATTGCCTTCGAGAAAATGTAAATGTGCCGTCCCCAAAACACAGACAAATAAAACAATCTCATAGATGATTTCCCATGTTTGATGTGTCAAGGAAAAGGGGGAGAATTCTGAGGAAGAACCCAGGATCTTTTAAGATAAACAATCATCGCTATTAACCATCAATGTACCTGCCTGTTGCAAGGAATTCATTAGAGCATCTGTGGCTTTGCACTGCCCTTCAAAACAGTATAAAATGACTTCATCTAGCAGGGCAGAATAAATACATAGTTCTCAAATTATTTGTGTTTTTAATCTGATTCAAAACATTTAATGTTGATTAAACCCTTTTGCAAATGGAATATTTCATGCTGTACACACGAAGAAGAATACGGAAACACAAAACAAAATCAAAACAAGAATGGCTCAAGGATCTGTGTGCAACTTTTGTGAAGACTCAAGTGCAGCTCATCCTTTATCCATAAAAGAATGTGGAAGTATCAGTGTTTAATGTTAGCCTCAGTTTCAGTGTTTAGAAATGAGTTATGAGAAATAAAAGCTGGCAAAAGAACTGATGGAAATGGCTTGGACTTGGCAGACTTAGTTGCTAGAGACTATTAGGTCATATCCATTCTCTATAATGAGGATCAGGGACTTCAGAGAACACAATGTTTTCTTAGCTCACACATTTGGCATCAGAGAAGCAATGGGCAAACTCCGTCCATTTTTATTAGCACCCAGGTATTTACTTCTCCCTTTTTACTTTAACATTTTTCCTTCCTAGAATCTAGGCTGAAAAGTCTATCCCTCTTGTAATTTGCATATACTTTACTTCTCCCTGGGAGGAGCTAGGGTGATTGCATATCCCCTTGCAAGATGCTCAGGGGAGTTCATTTCAGTGAAGTCCACTTGGGTCCTTTATAGCTAGGGATTCTTTTTGTTTCTACCATTGGCCATCTTCTTGATTTTCTCAACATGTATTTTATTGCCTCAACAGCCTTAAATAAGCACAGACACAAAACAAAGCTACATAATCCCAATTTCAAGTCACTAATGAGTCCTTATCACTCTAATGCTACTTTCTTTATTTTTGCTTCCTCAGATGAAATAGAGATTGTTGAAGGTAAATTTTCTGGTAACCTATTAGTAGAATTGACAGCCAGCCCTTCTATACTATCTAATGGCTTTGGCCGACTGTCCACAATTATTATTAAGCCTCTTGTTCTAAATTTTAATTGTGCCATTTAGCAATTAAGTCCCATATTTGAGACTGATGAGTTCTTGCTCTGTCTGCTGAACATTTAAAAAGGCACCTCCCAGGATAGCCAAACAGACAAGGTATGTTTCTTGCACTAGAACATTTGGTTGGGTATTTGGGATAGCCAGGTCCAGTTTTATGGCTAATTGTACAGACAAAATGAGTTATGATCCAGGAGATTTTACATGCTCCTACTAGAGACTATCAGTAATGAACATGGACTCTAGGGGCAAATGGCCTGGGATCGAAACCATTATCCAACTTGGCCAAGTTAGTCTACTGTTTCCTCAGTTATAAAGATAATAATGGCACCTACCTTCCTGTTGTCCAAATTAACTGAGGTAATACATACAGTATGCCAAACAAAGCAAGTCTGGCATCTAGTGAGTCATCAGTAAGTGTAACTGTACATGCATTCCCTGGACTATAAGCTTCTTGAGGGCAGAAGCCATATCTGTCTAATGCACTGCTACAAACCCCGGTGCATAGTCAATGTTCCATATATTAATCACACGAACGATGAGCAAATGAGTGAATAAATGGTATTAAGGTTTTATTTAGAAATGAGCTGATCCAGAAGGGTCTGCTAAGTGTTTGAGGTCCCAGAGTAACATGGTAGCTTATCCATTAGGCTTGCCCATTCATTACATGAACAGAGGACCATGCTTGGGCCACTGAATGTGAACTCCTAGGACTTAGAATCAAAAGTATGGCATAGCCATTAGGAACTGAAACTCAGCAAAACCACTGGGACTTGATTCAGAAGCACTTCAGTAACTAAGTGGAAGATGAAGATGGGTCTCATGTTGAGCCAAGAAGACAGCTGTCCTAGATTCAAACGTATCATGGATCCTTTGAGTCTCTGATGAAGAGTAAGTTTTCCTTCTCCAACTTCTCCCTGATATTGTAGATAATTTGAGGTAATTTACAGATTCTCTGAGCCTACCTATGGGCCCCAGGTTAAGGAGTCCTTGGGCTACCTCTGGGGGCCTCCCTATCACTTTCCAACTAAAGCAGCTCTATATTGGCATGTATTATTTTATTTTTTTGGTCATTCCAAAAGGTTTAGCTTGAAAGACAAGATTTTCTTGTCAAAAGTAGTGTGAGAGAGCCACAGTCCTAGACTTCTTGGTATACTATAGTACCTGAGTGGGTATATGAAATCAAAAAACAAAAGGACAGAAACACAAAGACTAACTAAGTGAAGGTGACATTATCAATGTAAAAAGGCACAACATAAACTACTGGGTTCAGCATTAGCCTGGAAAGCAAAAGTCTGTTTTTCTTCCTCCCCTACCCCATCTGCACCACGGATTCTTGGTATGAGGGTGGGTAAGTCACTGTACCTTTTTAGTCTCTCCAGTTTTAACTTGTTACCTTGAAGAAACAATCCCTGCTTCCTGTGATGATGATGGAGAATAAATTAGAAAACACCCGTAAAATGTTCTAAGCACACAAACAAACAATTCTCCTCAATTTATACAATCTCTACTTACATAAGAGTGGAAGCCGCAAAGCTAAAAGAAACCGCAGCTGAGGGGGCCAGCACAACACTCACTGACTTTTGAAGCTGAGCTGTGGAGAAGGAGAGTGGTTGGCATCCCAGAAAACCGATACCTAACATTTGTTGGAGCTTTAGAGAAGGTGCACTTTTATCACCTCCTACAGACAATTTGATATTCCTTATCTGGAACAAGATGTTATCCCCTGAGATGTGCCCCATCCCCAATGCAAGGGTAACACTATTATCTTTCTTACATAATGTGCATAAGTAATGCTTGTATATTTGAACAATTTTATGTGAAAAATAAATCCCTGGCGACTTTTCTTGTCAAGAGCAGACAGAACAGTGTTCAGTCACCAGGAAGTGGGTCTAGGGAGGTAGTAATGTGGCGACAGATGAAACAGATCCTGACTCCCTCTTCCTTTCCCCCTCTTTCTTAAAACAATTTAATGTATGCTGTCGAAAAATGTTCTCTAACAAATTTTCATCTCCTTTTCTCTCCAGTTTCAAAAATGTCATACTTATAGAAGAAATGACTTGTTGCAGGAACTTAAGGAGTGTGATTTCTCTATTTTAACGCTTTTTCTAGAATTCAGACTTCTTTATGTCTGGGATAATATCTTATTCTTCTTTATGGATCCCAAGACACCTAGCACTGTGTTCAATAAATATTTGTTGGTTTGATAAAACTGATGATCTCAAAAGGATTTCTTATATGTTGCCTTTGTCCTTGATGGGTCCCTGGGTTGTTATCATTGTACATCAGGCTAAAGATCCAGAACTTTAGGGGGCCTGCCACAATCTCACAGCTGAATTAGTTGTACAGTCAGGGCTAGAAGTCAGTCTGTTTCTATGTATTTGACTTTTTTAGATTCCTCATATAAGTGAGATCATGTAATGATTTTCTTTTTGTTTCTGGTGTATTTCACTTAGCATAATGTCCTCTAGTCATCTATGTTGTTCATCTATGTTGCTGCAAATGGCAGGATCTCCTTTTTTAAGAGTGAATAATATTCCATTGCATTTGTATATGTGTGTGTATGTATTTTTATATTTTATATATATATACACACACACATACACATACATCCATTCATCTACTGAGGAACACTTAGGTTGATTCCATATCTTGGCTATTGTGAATAATAAGGCAATAAACATGGAAGGACAGATATCTCTTTAATATACTGATTTCATTTCCTTTGGATAAGGGTAAGGGGAATAGGAGAAATAGGAAGTAGCATGGGGACTATAGTTAAGAATACTGTATTGCATATTTAAAATTTGCAAAGAGAATAGATCTTAAGTGTTCATGCACCAAAAAAAAGTAACTGAAGGAGGGGGGAGAGGGGGGAGGAGGGGACGGGTATATGCATACACAAAGAGTGCAATGCGCACCACCCGAATGATGGACATATTTGAAACTTGGACTTGGGGGACAGCGAGGGGCAAGGCCAACATACGTAACCTAAATATCTGTACCCCCATAATATGTTGAAATAAAAAAAACCCAAAAAACAAAAAACAAAACAAAAAAAAAAGTAACTGTGAAGAAATATGTTAATTAGCTTGACTGTAGTAATCACTTTACTATGAATATGTGTATTAAAACATCATGCTGTACACCTTAAATCTATACCATTTCAATAGAAAAATAAAGAAAGAAATCAGTCTCCCTCACATCCCATTTATCTTGTTTACTTGAGACACTGCTTTGATTGGAGGCAGGGCCGCATTTTGGCTTTGGAGTCGGAAAGGTCAGAGTTTGAATTCCAGCTTTGCCAATTTCTAACTGTGTGATCCTGAAGAGGCTGTTTAACCTTTGTAAGCCTCCATTTCCTCATCTGTAAAATGAGGATTTTTACAGCTTATTATTGGGTTGTTGAGAGAATTAAATGAGTGACTAGCCTACAGTAGGCAGTTAATAAATGATAGCTGTAATAATAACATTAACAATTATTACCCATGTGTACTGCATCAGAATTGATAAGAGAAACTAATATATGCCATACAGTTAGCACAATACTTAATTTTGCGGATCATTAAGAAATAACCCAAACTGCTAATCTCATGTTTTCAGTATATCTCAACCACAATCCTCTTCAAGTACATCTAGTTGTGAGAAGTCTGATTAAACAGTGGGAATGTAATTCTAAGCTTATTTTTGTTGCTTCATTAGCACAACAGTATGAATAGAGACCAGGCAGGCACCTGGAAATGGGACAGAACCACCAAGTGAGAAAACCGGTGGCCTCAGAATGTATTTAGTTAGACTACAGGCTCTGGAGCTGTTACCATAATTTACTTCTGCTTGGAGTGAAGGAAAAGAGGATGTGATGTTTGTTTGCAAATAGATAGAAAACTGGATGCAAAGTGTATGACTTTTACCCAACTTTGTGGTTTTTTGAGACTATGGGATGAAATACCGAGACTTGCTAGTGCGGAGAACCATGAGGAGCCTTAAGCAGGGAGTCCTTGCAGCTTTGTGCTCTTCAAAAAAGCCTGCTACAGGAAAAAAGCAAAAGCAAACAACAGAGCAAAAAACTAAATGGAAAAGGATTCTTCTGGCTTCCTGAGTCATTTGCATCCTTTTCTGAGGCTGAGTTAATGTCCCTAGTCCTATGCGCATTTGTAAAATTTCTAGTAATATAAACACTGCTCTCTCTCATGCATTCTATTGAGTCATGTATTGTGGTTTTCATATATTCAGACAAGAATATTGGAAATGTGCTATTAAGTGTTTACATGAATTGCCTTCTACCAGTTGGCTGGATGCACGTTACCCCTGTTTTGTTTAAAAGATTTCACAAAGCCACATGCATGCTTAGATTTAACTGGTGAAAGCAAAAGAGTTTTTAACAGCAACTGACTTGCTGTTAAAAACAACAACAACAACAAAAAAAAAACAAACACCGAAATGAACTACCAAAGGTATAGGAAAAAATGCTACCTACTTTTTAATTTAATACTTGTTTTAGCCTGAGCTGGTCTCTGGATATATTTGGGAAAATTCAGACAGGTACCTGAGCACTATGCAGGTAGCTAGGAGAACTGGGCTCTTGTCTTTAACCCAGAGGATTATCCCCTTCAGGCTCATGTATGAAAGGAAGTTCATGTTTGAAAGGAAGGGGCTGAATTAAAAAGGTGATCTATTTACTCTGCCTCTTTGAATTTCATCTTCCTCATCTGTACAATGAAGGTAATTACATCTGTCTTGCAGGGTGTTTTGAGGATTAAACGAAACTGTGTATAAATCACCTACAGCAGTGTCCAGGAGAGCATATGTACTCAGAACGTTCTAGTCGTCTTCTCTTCTTCCATTTTAAGTTTCTTCTAATTTAGAACACTTTGGAATAATCTGGAACATGTGGTGATCTTCATTAGCATTGTTATCAAATAAGGCTATTATTGTAATAGATACACCTGGCATCCATTCCCTGTGAGTGACTTGACTCATGGTTTTTCAAAGTGAGGGTCAAATTGACTCTCATCTTTCCAGTGCTGAAAGAAGCCCCATATAAATCACTTGGGATATGAATATTTATTCATCAACAGTTGGCTAGTGAGCAGCATAGTGTGGTCTACACCTACTTCAAAGGAAGATGCTTTATATTTTTTAAACGTAAAACCCAGCAGTAAAGATAGAGGTAATGTCTAAAGAGTTTAAATGCCCCTTTATTATGTGGAATGTGCTTTTACTTAGAGCTGCAAAGCCTAAATGTTTGGGAATAATACTTTTTTAAAACCTAACCATCACTTTTTTTCACCATTAGAAAAGGTTATGACATAAAAGGTATACCTGGTGGTTCCAGCAGGTAAACTGGAATTTGTCTAAAATGCAAAGACTTCGTTAATACTGGCAAATCAGGGCCAGTGTAGCAGAATTAATACAATTTCAATTTTTCTTTGTGTCTGTAATGGTTTCCTATTATCCTGATAAGTGGGCAGCCATTTCACTTCCTTTATTGATATAGCTGTGAAAAAGAATTAGATTTCAACACTTACGTAACTGAGATTAATTGATTGATTAGATTATTAATTAAATATTCCATTAAATTCTCTTTTGAAAAAAATGGCATAGGATTGTGGATTCCCTAAGGTTTTTTTTTTTTCTTCCTAACTCATGGAAGAATAAACAAGAAAATGCATAACTAAACATTGGATCTTATCTTTTGAAAGATAATTAAGCAAGCGGATGCATTACTATGTAGAAAATTTACTCACTGCCTGCCTTACAAGACTACCTTTCTCCAGTGTCTCCATCCCAGTACACAGTGGAGAGACTTTTCTCCTTTATGAACAACCAGCAGGAATCAGTGAGGTGCTAGGAAAATTATCTGGGTACTACACATCTAGGCACATCTATTTCTACACAATAACCAGTCTGTTTTAGTTGAGAATAAAATGGTTTACCTAAAACTTCCAATCATGCAGTGTTTCAGGGATCTGTGGAAAAATAAAAACAGCAAGTGGCCTTTCAGGTAACCCATAATTAAAAGCAATTTTGAGCTGTCTTTTCAGGGAACCTACCCAGGGGAAGTATTTGCTACCTGTTTGACCTTCACGATTGTGAGTCCTTGGCAGTGTCAACGACCCTCTGAACTGAATTCAAAACTAATCTCTGACAGAAAAAGAGAAACAGAATTCATGCAAATCATATTAATTCCAACATTTCCCCAGTGAGCTGGGTATAAACTACAGCCTAATTAAATATTTTTTAACGATGTGAGTAATTTTTGCCAAGGGGCGGATTCAGGGGAAAATTTAATATGAGATCACAAAAGCTGTTCCCAGCGTTGATTCTGTAAATTAATGACTATCTGCCTTATGATAAAAACATGCTGCCAAGAATGAAAATGAAGTCGGCAAAGCTTGCTCTATTTGTCTAACAACCAAATATACAGAATGCAAAACTTTAAAGGCAATGGGAAATTTCCATTGTGTTTGTGTGATATATTCAGGATGAAGAGGCACCATACTGACAACCCAATAACCAGCTTTAAGACATTGTCAGCAATATGGAGCCATTTTTAGGTAGTTGTCAAGGTCCAGGAACCTATTTCAAAGCTGCTAGTTAGTTAACAAATTATATGCAACTTGCTTCCAAAAGACATTCAAGGTGGCTCACAAGAAGAGAGACACATATATAAGTTACAGTGTTAAAGGCAAAATGGAAGGTCAAAAATGCATCAAGGGCAAGTATTCAATTATGTGGTACAAATGTTGTCAGCATTATAGCTCCATGGATTCCTTCCTCAGACTGACCATTAAAACAGCTTTCCACACCCGTCTTGATCCTCAGGGCAGTTCATTCTGGAAGCCTGAATTGGATTGCTGTCCAAGGTCATGGGGGTGAAAAATGGGGGTGAATACAGCAAGTGAGGGGATGATGTCAACACAGCCCTGGGCAGCTTATTGCATCTAAATCTACAAACGGCAGTGGACAAAAGGTGGCCTGGTAGATAAGGCTCTTCTTGTCTACTTAAGTCCAATTTGAGAATGGAGCTTCCCCTTGTGTTCAGACTCTAGTTTTAGGAAGCATTTTGATATAAAAGCAACTTGGCATATGTTACAGAAAACAGAGGCATGCGCCTGAGTCAAAGCCAGGGAAAAGTCCCTCGTCTCATTTTGCTTTGTGAGGACAACCTGCTTCTAATGACTGCTGTAGTTAACACCCAGAAGTTGTTAGTGGTCCCCTGTGACATAGGACTTGGGCTCTGTTAGCCCCTGGTCACTAGGCCAGCCCATCATGGGGGTTTTAGGAGCTATATTTATTTAAATTTCTGTTGGTGCCCAGTGATGGAGATTGAATTTACAGTCTTTCAATTAGAAGGTCATCTGTGCTAACTAGTGCACCACTGCCTCATTATAATCATAAAATTAGCGAGAAAAGACTGGTATGAGTAATATGGAAACGCCGGTTTCAAAGGTGAAAAGGTGCTGTTTCCTCTGGTTACAGCAGAGGAAAATGCACCAGCAAGCTCTTGATCAGTAAATATTCCTATTTAGAGCAAAGAGAAGTCCTTGAAACCCATTACAACAAAATATAAGGATGCTAAGATAATTTTATGAGAATATATACAAATACTCATAGTGACTATATTTACTGAGAAATATACATTTCATGTTTACACATAAATTTTCCTTACAAATTAAATACAAATATAAAGTAGCATGAATATCTCCAAAGCATAGCTTTTGAATTTTTAACCATATTTGTCAAAAATCTGAGTTGATGATTAACAAACAGTTCAAAATGAAAGAAATGCAACACGGCAAGGCTGCCTCATGGCTGGGCGTATGGATAGCAGGCTGCTATGATAAGCCTTATCATTCTAAAACTTTTAAATAACATGTTATTAACGTTATTAATGGACTCACCGGGTGCTAACTAATTAGTGTTTTTGCTGACTACAAATGTTATTTTAAGACCTAGGAAAATAAAATAAACCACCAAAAGCAGCTTACTCCAAAATTAAAAGGGAAAGAAACAAACCAAACTAGCATTTGTTGAGCATTGATATCTTTGGATACTTTTATCTAATCCTCAGCATGACCTTATAAGAAGGGGGTATTATCCTTACACGTACAAACGAGGCAGGAGCGGTAAAGGAGGCGCAATTCTCTGACCTTCACTGGGGAGGAAGTGGCAGAGCTGGACAACAGACCCAGGGCTGACCGCACAGCCATGCTCATATTTGGACAGCATTTGTTTTCTAATTCTGTTATATTAATTGAAATGGTGCTTACTTAAAGTACATTTCAATTTCCCTAATCTAAAAGACAGTCTTTAGGAACTTCCTTAATGTAAAACTTAACAACTTAAGGGAAGAACTGGATCCAGGGAGAAAAGACTAATTTACCTTTCAACTCAGTAAGTACTTATTGCGCATCTAGTCTGTTTATGGCCGCGTTCTGTGTGGGTACCAGGGTGAAGAGAGATCCCTGCTCCCTACCTGGGAGGTGGACATGCGGCTCACTGATCCGCACAAAGGCAGAATGCAGAGCTGCGTGGGGAGAAAGGAACACGGCCCTGAGTGGGGCTGGAGGGGGAGGAAACAAGCTTCACGGGGGAGGTGTGATGACTGTCGCACAGGCCTTCTGAACAGAGGCAGGGCGATGGCTGCAGACCTGTCTTCCTTAACAGAAGAGGGGATGACCACAGTCTTTGTCAGGCTCCCTTCCTTCCTTCCTTCGTGTTTGATCGGGCTTTTTCTTTTCTTTCCAAGCCTCCCTGGCCTTCTCTCTTCTTGTTCCTGGACTCCTTGGGCCTAGAAGGGGGGAGCTGCCTTACAGTCTGCTGGCTCTGGCTGGTCCTGCTCCTGCACCGAGGACCCAAATCCTTTCAAAGGCTCGCCGGGTGGGATAGGCTGGTGCTCCCAGCAGAGGCATAGGCTTGGTACCAACGAGCCAGAACAGAATGAAGGAAAGAAAGGAAAAGATTTTCTCCATCTTAAATCCCCCTGGAAGAGACATGTCATCTAGCAGTGGCAGCAGGAGTGGCGTGAGGGGATTTCTTTTATTCTGCAGCCTAAGTGCAGGGGCCTTGCAGAGCGTTGTGCTCAGAGGAGGGGAAGATCAGAGGTGAAGTGATGAATAATGTGCACGTGGAATAGTGACAGATCACTTGTAGCAAATGTATGATGACCCTCCAAAGCTCAGAGCTCACCAGAGCCTCTCTCTAATTAAGGATAATCCAGAATTATCATGCTTAATTATTTTCATAGGTTTCTTTGAGGGTTTTTTTTTTTTCCTTCAATTGGGGTGAGGGGTATCTCTGTCTGCAAAGGGTAAAGGCTCATTTACATCCAGGGAACAAATTTAAGAAATATGTGCTATCTTGCCCTCCCATCCCTCCAGCATCTCTAACATCCCCTCTGTCCGTGCAGCTGTAATTCTGTGTCAACCTTCCTGGCTGGATTAACGTAGCATATTCCTTACTGACAAGCAACCTCTGTTCTCTTCGAATAAGTTGCTGCTACTGTTACCATGTGTAAGACTTTCTGTGTTCTTTGCAGTTTTCTCAAAGTGAGGTCTGAGTACTACCTGTGTCTGTACAAAATGCAGCATCACCTGGTCTTCTTAAAAATACATATCCCTGGTCCCATCTATAGCACTACATCAGACTGTCTTGGGAGGTGGGCAGGGAATCTGCATTAAAACAAGAATCCCAGAATATTTTTCTCTCATTAAAGTCTAAAAGGCATTGATTGGGTAGCTTGAGCTTTGTCAGAAAATTTACTCTGTAAAAACCTCTTCCTTGGTCCTTCCTGCCTTCACACTACAACCAATCTACTCAGACTTGGTTTTTCTCTCTGCAATCAACCCACCTCAAACACGTCATTATTTCCATTATTGCCCTTGATGCTCTGCTCATCATTTCCTTTGTTTTCTTTCATATCTTCTCCCCCTCCCCTTTTTTGGCCTTGCTTCTTACTGTTTACCTCACAATCATCGACAACAGTATGTTTTCCCTGTCTTTCTTCTTACTGCTTACCACATAATTATTAAAATTCAGCTTTATTCTTCTACTTCATGGAGCCTTTCTTAGTGACTAAAAAAATAAGCTTCAAAGTGTACATTTGATGTAATAACCAACTTTCAATGGAGTATAGAAAACAGTCCTTTGACCAAGATCTACAAAAATAATAATGTCTATATTGTTACCTGCGATGGGAATGGCATCTTTTATACTTCTGCTACGGCACCGTACTGTTGGCCTCCCAGACATGTTACATCAGATTATAAAGGGTTTTCAGCCCTGTGCAACCCTTATGCCACAACAATGCTGGTTTTCAGTGTCATTTCTCTTGAGCTAGTTCCGTTAGCTGGCAGGGTGAAATAATCTTTCTGAGGTGAGGACATCTGGCCAGCTGCTTTAAATGCCATGTTTTGGTTAAATAGCCTTATACACGAGTGATTGAGAACAGGGGTTTGTTTTGCACAGGTGTTAATTGTCCACTTCATCTAGGACAGGAGGCACATGGAGAGAGATGCCATTTTGGGGTATTCCTTTGAGTCAAACAAAATGTTTTACACAGTGGGATTAACATCTGAATGAATACATAACCTACAGGCCATTGTGTGTTCCTCTGAAGAACGAAATAAAGCAAAATCAATTTTGATCAGAGGGATGTCCAATTTGAGTTATTACCTGTATAAGGTGCTTCCCTTCACCTGCCAAGGTGAAGTTCTTGGGAACTGGCATACCCTTACAGGATGAGTTCCTCAACAGAGGGACACTGTAAGGCAGGGGCACTCACAGCGACCTGCTGTTTACTAGAATTCTGGGGGCAGCCCCAGGCCACACTCCTCAGCACCAATGCAGTAGAACAAAGTTAGAGCAGAGGCAACGCACTGGCAGGTGAAATTCTGGAGTCTTCACTGACGGTGAGGAACTATGATTTGGCCAAATGACCACTGCAGAGGAAAGCAGACTGCCATCCCACACCCACAGTGTGGTGTGAGGGCCTCACTTCCCCCAGCCTGGCTAAACAATGGAGCTGGGACAAGC
This sequence comes from Avahi laniger, assembly GCA_963575035.1. Classification (NCBI taxonomy): domain Eukaryota; kingdom Metazoa; phylum Chordata; class Mammalia; order Primates; family Indriidae; genus Avahi; species Avahi laniger. The sequence goes on from CAUYSK010020407.1 coordinate 90,716, forward strand.
TCAACTCTGTGCTAACCCACTTCCACTCCATGCCACCCCCCGTAAGCCCAACTGTGGCACTTAATTAGCAAGGACAAAATATATGATTGGAATTCTGTCAATTGGGCCTGCAAAGATGATTTTCATTCACTTTTTATTATATTTCCATAAAGCTTTCCTTTCTAGAAGTTTAATATTAAAAAGGTTTTCAGTGAAAAAAATGTTTTAAAAGATTAAATAGTTTAGAAATGTAAAATAATACATGCAGAAGTTATTTTCAAAAAGCCATACAATTGGAAGACTGTATACTTTTTTGTGTATGCCAACGTATTCTTTGAATCTAAGTCTTTCATGGACCCCAAATCTGCTTGTAGCAACTTGAAATGCAATGATTTACGTTCACAACACAAAGCCGGTCACGCCCACGGTATCAGCTTCAGTTCCTATAGTTGGCAGGCAGCCCTCCGATAAATTTACCTCAGTAACGTTGCTTCCGGGTGGGTTCAGCAAAAGGGTCCCACAGGCTGCTAGTCTGGGTCTGTTCCCTTCTCTACTCTACAGTTCTAAGCCTTTCTTGTAACCTGGGGGCAAAATCAAACTGAGAGGGGCGAGAGACACAAAAGGATGGAGGGGAGGTTAAATAGGTTATCATCAAGGAAGAGTGTTCAGTGACTATAAATTAATAAATCCATCTTTCTTGGGAAGCTGAGAAATTATTTTTAAAAGAGTAAAATGTTTTATACAATAGATTGTCATTTGAGTGAATATGTACCTATAGGTTTATACATGTTTATCTGAATACATGAGTTATATTATAGAATTTTTTTAAAAAGGGTCAATGGAAAGAAAAAGCAGCTGAAACCAACTATATAGTGGAACATGCAAGATACAACCTGGGATGGAGAGGTGAGACTTTAGGATTCAGGACTGCGTTCACCCCTGAGCTCTGAGTCCGGCTACCACCGAAGCCACAACTCTGAGGCACCCTTGACGTTGTGAAATAAGGAAGTGATGCTGGGTCAGAGGGTGAAATTTTTAGTGTAAATAGGAGTCGTTTTATGCATTTCAAATTAAGTTGGTTCAAGGTAAAACAATTGGTCTTGATGAGATGGTAGTTCAGGAAATAAAGACTATTTCTAAAAGCAACAGTGTGACCACTAACTAGATCTTCACTGTTCTGGTTTGTTATGGAGACAATGTAGTAAGACACAGAAGGCAGCATAATTGTATCAAAGAGTGATCAAGCAACCCGAATACACTTCTAAGATGCTGGTCAAAACTATAACTAAAGAAAGTCTTATTTTCATGACCCTGATACAGGTGTATCATCACCATTTAGCCAGAAAAATATGATGTAGGAAGTAAGAAGATGTAATAATTAAACCGAATGAATGCATGAATTTGATTACTGTGCTGCTCCATTTGATGCACTTTAGAAGGATTTATGCTTTAAAGGTACTTAGACTATCTAGTTCATTAGTGAGTTAGTGTGTGGTCATTTATATATCACACAGTTGGGCATAAGGACCTAGGACATAAACATTCCTTCCATGAGAAAATAATATACTTGACTTTCACATCATTTTGATCAATAGCATTTTTTTCCAAAAGTATTAAAGACAATTACTTCAAGGAAAGCTCATACTGTAAAACATAGTTCTCTGTTGCTACCACAATGTAGGCACATGAACAATAATGCAACGTGTAGGAAGTACACACACAGCAAGTATTACTGCAGAATCTGCTGTGATCGACAAAGATCCACAGAGATCAAAACACTGCCATGAAACTGTCATTTTATAAATA